>DWQQ01000593.1:0-10993 GCA_018244775.1 Oxynetra roscius flavomaculata
GTCCAATATATCTACTGAGCTAACTTGAATTAGAAGCTAAAATAAGGGCAAGAAGGGATCGCATCTAAAAAGATATCAAACTGTTCCAAGATATTATTATTATTATTAAGATGTTAACTTTTCCTACATTTAACCTAATATATAAAGATTTCTAAGCTAAAGCACTGCTTCAATTATTATTTGGGACATGTGCCTATTGTACAACATAAGCTATATTAGAAGTTACGGTAAAGCATGACTTGATTTTTATTCCGTAACCTTGCAAGAAGCTTCGAAGAATATTATCCTCCAGCTATATCCAGACAACCTCACGAGGGAATTTTGTATCGATGACTTGTAGCTTGCGTGAGTGTCAAGCGTCTTGTGTACTACTGTTATTAATGCATTCAACATTTATGTCCCTCTTAAAGGTATCAATATCCCCATGAATGACATAGCATATTTAACCGTTTCGCTTGAGGTCGCTACTCTAAGATGTAATGGTATTTATGCGGTCCTTGAAGTGGGCATAATCGCAAGTAGGCAGCCTTTAGATATCTGGGTCAAATGGGTGATCAAATAAATTCAGCAGTATGTACGAAGTAAGAGGTATTTAGTTTTATTCGAACATTTAGGCACTCAAGAGCCGTTCATTATGAAATAAGGTAAAATTGGTAAAAGGTAAATGTCGTATCATAACATTCGAATATTCAGATGAAAGTGTTAACGTTGTATGGTAGACGGGACAACATCACGCGAGCTTTACAAATTGATTTTTAAGTACAGAATGGTAGTAGCTAATATTGAAAAGAATTTCAGCCACACTCCTAACAATCTCAAATAAAAGATGTATGAATACATAAACAGTAAATATAACAAAAAAAATATTTTAAATCAAATGAAATCAAAGATATTTTAAGTTAAATTAACATGCAAATTAGGAACATAAATCATTTGTACCATAGGTTTTCGGGCAGTAATTGAGTAAACAAAAATAGGTACAAATAAAGGCAGATAGTACATAAAATCTGGTAAAGTACGCGTAAAAACGATATAGGTACTAATAAAAATACATTCGTACAAAAAATCGTCCCAGAATAATAACCTTTCCACGCGTAGTAACAACATAAGAATCGATTTCGCATGTCTAAGTTATTACTACTTTATAGCTTTTTCATAATAACGGCTCTGTGACCGAACTCGAATAGGACATATGCTAACTGTTAATAAATCAAATCATACTAACGCGTACTAATTAAAAGAATGTTGCTAACAGTCCCATTTGTACAGTCCTAGCGCCAATGAATATTAACCAACTAATATTCATATTAACATCTAATATTATTCAAACTAATAGAAACAAACAATCCCATTCCTACAGTCTTAATCGAGGTCGGTTATAGTACACGTGGTCAGAGGCCAGTTATGCCTGCTTGTTTTAAATTTCATACAAAACAATTCAATATAAATTAATTTGTCTACTCGTAATAAATACGTTACAGAAACCCAGCATGAAAAAGTAGAATGTGCCCCAAAACGAATTCTGTTGATCGAAGTACGCAATTATAAGCATTATTTCATCTAACTATGAACTCAACATACTTACGTAGATTCCTTGCAACTAGAAGTCTACATTTATTGACACATTTACTAACGTACAAAAACAAGAAAAAAAAAACTATTAAATTTAACTTCGCCTAATTTTCAACAATCGATTTTAAACATTTAATTTACATTATTTTACCCTTAATTGTAATCAAACATTGTTGAAATACGACGTTAGACTATCACAATTTATCCCTAACTTGCCCTGTGTATTTAATTAATGTCATCCACCTTACTTTCTTAATAGCGCATAACAGGTTTAGACATTGCTTGTACCAAATGAAATTTCGATATTTTGGACTTAAAGCAAGTAATGTCCTCTTCTGACAACGATGTTCGATCCGGAAATTCATTGTTAACAATCCTAAAATATACATTCACTATCTACTACCAAAATACTTTGCCATAATCATATACGTTTCGCACGAAATATTGGACAATTTCGTTATTGAGAGCACTTTAATATGAAACAAAGATATAGATTTTCTAGATAATAAGCCATCGGTATTCTAATGTAATTTTTTTAATGGTAAGAAGCTATATACGGGCAATCCAGTTACATTTAAATAGGTTATTTGTTTACGTTAAGATGTATGTATGGATATGAGTGTTTTGATGGTTCTGGAAGGAATATCTTTTTCCATCCGAGGAGCATAAACACGCGTAGCGTCCACAATTATGTCTGTCTACAGAGTAATAGTGGAATGAATACCTATTACATATACTTAAAAGGTATACTTGTTTTATTACTATATAGTTTACGATCATTGTAAAAATGAATTTATTTTCTTAAAGAGAATCTTAAACGATTTAGCGAACATTTCATTTCGCATATATAATACATACAAGCGCCAATAGATGCCTATAATAAAACTGATAATGAGCCGTATTAACACATTGAGAATATTTCGTAAATGTCTCACAGAATCTGTGCCGATAGGGTCGTAAGTTGGCTGGTCTTGATTTTATTAATAAATTATCATAATTAATAATCCGCAATAATAATTATTATTTATATGTATGTATATATGTATGTTTATAAGCTGTGTTGTTAACATAATATAAGCACTGTCTAGTTTAGTATCAGGCGCCCGTGTGTGAAGATGTCCCAGGATTTGGATTATTTTATTTTATTTAATAATGAATAATTGGCAAATCCTCCATATAAAAAAAAACTGTCTTTACCGCGTCACGAATAATGCATTTGATAAATGGTTTTGATAAAATGATGCATTCCTTAAATTGTAAACTGTTAAAAGTATTTATAGTTTTCTCTACCGCATCAAACATACATCATATATATATACATACATATATATGAATGGATATTTCTGTATTGTAGAGTGACGACCGTTATAGCGAATATGCTACTTAGATTCATGCGTTTCAAAGCGCGCGTTACGAGTTTATTTATACTCTCTTATAACTTATTTATAGTATTTTAAATTAACCCAATATTAAATGAGGTAGATCAAGCACACCACACGACCGTGTCATCAATTCAAAACGCACTGTGCTTCTCATCGTATTCAAGTTTTGTACCTAAATATTTTAGACTAATGATACGTGTTGTACTTATCGTTTCACTACAGATAATACAGATGGGGCAAGTGGTGTAAAAAAATTAAAATAAAGTAGAACTTCTTCATTACAAACACACTCAATAGTCATGTGTTGCCAATGAGATAATATATACAATACGGAACAGTACGGCGTTTAAATAGGTAACTATAATTTGACTTTGATTCGCCGATTTTTTTATCGTCTCCAAATTTAAAGATTGGTGTCGTTTTGTTATCTTTGTTATTCAAGAAATCACCCTAAATAGAAATAATACATAATACGTAGAACTAATACGAGTATCTACATACATAAAGTATATCATAATTAGGCATTGCTTTTGTGTTATTTTCAATAAGCAACTTCCGGCAACTCACTGGCTGCAACATGAACGCTTTAGGGCTCGTTCTCGCGTCAGACACGCCAATAATTTATTTGCTTATGCGCCTCACGGATCTACAGGGAATATGGTACATCGTGGAGTTTTGTAAGCAATGTTCCGAAGTTTACGCGACTGAAGCAGTGAACACGCACGCTAATTATAACACAATATTTAATTATAACACCACACAAAGTAGTCATAGACAATACATTATCAAGAAAAACATTTTCTTTTGAAAACCTTCTGTACGAGTCTAAAATAATTTAGTTCGAGGCGTTTCTGAGTTACTTAATTACTTGTTTTTAATCAAATTATTATATTGCTTATTAAATAACTACTTTGATCAAATTGCTATATTGCTTATTAAAACACTTCGGAATAAATGGATCGCTTCGTAATTCATAATACGAACACTACACACTATACATCATTACATATCTTAATTACATGTAATTTATAGTCAAAACAAATTTTCATAAAAATACCAGTAGATATTTGACAGTAATCGACACGTGCGACAGTAATTTGCCTAATAACGATAACTTTGTAGATGATGAATTGTCGGTACAGCAGAACCGGTTTCCAATATTTAATTCAGTTGATGTTCAATCACAATAAGATATGATATAAACAGTGTTATTTAGGCACGCATATTACGGATAAAGATAAAGGTATGAAATTAATTCACTTGATTATAGCGGTTCAATGTTTAGTTAAGATTTCATTAGTGGTAAATACTTGTTACAGTGTTATTTTGCGTTAAATCACTTTATCCTGTTAAAGTTAAGTCGAAATATAAAGTTTCAATATGTTTTTATTAATTAAGTCGTGAAATCGTACATTTTACAATAACAGCGGCGAGCTGAAGCGAGAAAACTATTCATCTATTTTCAACTTGTTGAAAAAGCTACAACTAACCAATGCTATGGTTATTATTAATAATTATAAATACGCTTATAATAAGATAATGTCGAGTCAATATGTTGAAACAAGTTGTTTGAAACACTAATAAACTCCTACTTCCACAAGTAACAACAAGATATTACAATTTACAATCTATCTTTATATAACGTTCTTATTTCTTTTCCAGGTATAAGAAAAAATAACATGAGGATATACATCATCTGTGTTCAACACCGTTGTATAAGATCATCAGTCTATGGATAAAGGGCGATATGGACGTGAGCGTAATATATAATGCAACAAGAAATAATACACCACCCGATATCACAGGCCCTGTGGATCCGACGGCCATCTTTGGCTCCCAACGCGATTCCTTGTACATAGTCATACCAATCTCTATAATTTATTCACTAATATTTATAACAGGCGTAATCGGCAACATATTTACCTGCATAGTGATAATAAGAAACAAAAGCATGCATACCGCTACCAATTATTATTTGTTCAGTCTAGCGATATCCGACCTACTATTATTAATAAGCGGCATGCCACAGGAGATATACTCGATATGGTCAAAGTGGCCCTATATATTTGGGCACACGTTTTGCGTAATTCGTGGACTGGCAGCGGAAACTTCGACTTACGCCAGTGTATTGACGATAACGCTATTCACGATCGAGAGATACCTGGCTATTTGCCATCCTTTTGTATCGCACCAGATGTCGAAACTCTCGCGAGCTATAAGACACGTTATTTTATTATGGATAGCGTCTTTGGGATTGGCCTTACCGCAAGCGTTACAGTTTGGCATTAGAGTCCACAAGGGCGTCACCATGTGTTTACAAACTCGCGTTATCATCAAGCACTCTTTCGAAATATCCACGTTCTTTTTCTTCTTGGCGCCAATGGTTGTAATCACAGTTCTCTATACTCTTATTGGGATAAGACTTAACAGAACGAATACCAACAAAGATGTCCAAGAGGAAAAATCGTCTGGGAGAAGTATGAGAGCAATTAACAGAGTGAACCGAAAGAATAGCACTCAATCCACAAAGAGAGTTGTGAAAATGTTGGGTGAGTTAGAAAATGACACACTCGATGTATACGTCATCATTGTTTTCTGGTTCTGTTCTCAGCTGTAGTGGCCAAACAGTCATTGCGATATATGATTTATTATCTGCTTCAGACAAATATATGTATATCTTACAAACGAATGAACAGTAAAGTGTTTTATTACTTTTAAAAAATTATAATAATCTCAGAAGACATTCCTCATTTATTCCTAAGCAACGCTTCTGTGAGTAATTTCTCATAGAACGGATGTCGCATTTGAGACTTACTTCTGTAATACAACCCACTTTACTTTTATTGTTTTCATATTTCAGTGGCGGTGGTGATCGCATTTTTCGTCTGCTGGGCGCCATTTCACGCCCAAAGACTCGTAGCCATCTATGGAACAAAAGAGAACCATCTGGCCAAGTCGCCAGTGCTACTGTCCGTGTACTATTTCATGACCTACCTCTCTGGAGTGTTTTACTATATGTCGACATGTATCAATCCAATATTCTATCACATCATGTCGAACAAATTCAGAGATGCTTTCAAGGTAATAGACGAAGTTGTATCTTAAAAATAAGTATTTCGACTATTTGTTTAACGTGGGAAATGTATACTGTATGAATTAAATATACTACAATGAACTATTTTAATTACAGAATACTATGATGCAGTGGTGTTGTCTGAAAACAAATTCACATTTCCCTCAGCGATGCTCCTACACTACAGTACCGCTCTCCAAAAACCGAACTTTGAGCGGCACAAGCAATTCAGGTGATAACCTATTTTATTCTTACACATTAAAGAATTGAATAAGCAATACAGTTGTGGCAGAAATTTGCATATATACATACATGACTCGTACTAGACTCATCGCATTATTTACGAACCATTTCGCAATATACATAGAATCAATGATGATCTTTCGCGCAGATGGTTCCGAAATTCGAATTCTAACGAAGCAAAAATCTGATTGATTAGTTTAGTTTCATTTTCTGTTTCTTTATAAATTTATCATTAATTTATTTTACTGAATCCATGTCACTCACAACACAGGGAATCCCAGTGTGGAAGATGTAGTGTGGAAGGGTTAAGTATTGTAGACTATCAATGGAATTATTCCATTGTAAGCAAATAACGTATGTGGCAATATGTACTGACATACGAACTACGGTAACTTAAGCTTCAGGAGTATTAACATACATAATGTATTCATTATATTAATACGAATTATTACTTCTTCCTCGTCCTAAGACGTTCCCATTGGGTAAAATCGGCAACTTAAAAGTGCAATATGCGGTTCCAGTAAAATTTTGTCAATATTAAAAATGATAATTTCACATCATTTGTACTTACGCTTCCAGCCCAGTCTTTGAGGATCCCAACATCGAATATGCCCCGTGGAAATGTCAAGTATGACACGGATCTCAAAGAGGGCAACCCGAACGGCAACCAGATTTGGATTATGTGCGAGAAATGCAAAAGATCCCTCGCGGCGCCGTGCCACGATGACAAATTCAACAAATGTCACGTCAACACGTCGCCCTCGAAACCTTCGAAAACGACGTTCGTACACATCAAAGACAATCGTTAAATCGTTTGACAATTTTCCATTTCGTTCGCAGACTCTCCTTACCTGTATCGTATTCAATTGAGTTAATCGAATTCTCTGTCAGATACTCGTGTGAAATAAATTGATTTTGAATAGACATCAAATTCGTGTACATCCACACACTAAGATAGATAGCTATACCTTAATAAAGCTGAAAAGCTATATAAAATTGAATAATGTATTTCTGAGAAATTCTAAATTAAATTAAACACATACAGGTGAAAGAAGGGCCCGATTTAGATACGTAAATTTTATAAAGCGAAACAGGGTATGTATGAAGTAAGAAAACAAAAAAGGAAACAGTCGAAATAATTGAAAGGGTGCGTTTTAATAATAACATGTGAACAATAAGTACATAGCCGTGTGATATTATAGATTTTTAAATGAGAATTGCTTCTAAAAAAAACCATGATTCTAGTTAGAACAAATTACGCATAATAATTATATTAATTTTTTGTTTGGGTTCAGAATTAAAATTTTATCAAATTATACAAAGAAAATGCTTTCTTACAGCGATTCTTAAAGCTTTTACTGACAATCACTTACGTTAAATTCGATATCCCAATGGAAGTCCAATCAGAAACAATTATAGCGGACAATATCAAATTATGTATTTCGACGGTTTTTTTTATTTGTTTATTTCGTGATGTTTTGGTTTGTATAGACAATTATGTTATATTTAGTATAATAAATAGCATTCAGCTTCATCGAATTTTGTTGGATAAAATCCCAGAAGAAAACGATAAAAATTAAACATTTGGCACTCATATTCCTGAAGTCAAAACGTCCAAATATTTAGACCGAAATGTTTTCCCGTCTATCATTCGCCTTTATCTTTCTATCATTTAACCTAATCTCTATCGTTTGACATCCATTGAACCTCGTTAAAATAAAATGTAACAAAGTTGAATTTAAAGTTATGTTTTAGTTAAGATTTTAATTATTTTTAAGAACAATATAGTAAATAAATTATTTCAATGATAGTTATTTACTTAATTACTGTCAATTTACATTTTAAAATTGTAGCAGGTATATATTGTTTAGTGTTGTATTTTGAAGGCAATTATTTCTGATTGATGTAAATGTTTATAGATAACGATGTTAATAGAATTATAAGTATATGGGAATGCATATGCATACATATATATGTATATTGACGTTTTGTTGTCGATAGATATGTAATAATTCTCTACAACACTGGGTAGTGTTAGCAGTGTGTTCGTTATCGGTGGGTAAATGTTATTACCGGATATTACTTAGTACAGTATTTACCTATGTATATCTTATTAAGCTCCTATTTGTCTAGCGGTTTATATTGAAATACCTCACATTTTTATTATTCTTACTTAATTAGAAACAGAGTTTAGTTTGTTTACTTGTCTTAATATTTATAAAAAATCTTGAAATGTTTTAACAAAATTATTCCTGAACCACACTATTACTGATAATGTACATTTTACTTAGAGCGTGTTTAAATATGTTTAAAAAATTTATTGTTAAGTATAAATAATTTCACGATCCATTTTAACCAGTACCTAGTGGTATATAGATTTGTTAATTAATTAATGAAAGCAATTAAAATCAATTTTTTGCATAAATATAGAAAAAAATTGACATATAAATATGTGATATCACATAAATATCTAAACCAAGGGTACAAATATTTTTTTTACAAAGGAGCGTTCTTTTCCGTAAAAATCGTAACAGCAAACTTCTTATAGAATATCACTTCGATATCTGTGCGATAAATGACTTTGTCCTTATCGTCCATATAGTTATGGAATGCTTTAAATTAAAGTAAATAGTAAAATGTAAAGAAATTAAAATGTAAATAAAGAATGAACTCGAATGTTTCTGTAGATCGGTTGAGACGAAAGCAAATAGTATAATTTAATTTTTAAGTTAGGAATTGTATATAATATTAAAGATATTATAATGTCGTTTTTATTATATAAATACCATAATAATTTTAATAAATTGAGGCATTAAAACCTTAGAGCGCCGAAAACAGGATACGCGCAAAATGAACGGAGACTGTTAAAGCACACTATACTTAAACTCGTAATAAGAATATTATAACGAGCACTGCATTAACAACTCTAAGAAGATGAGAAAAGGATAAAGGGTAATAAATTACAGCTCATTTGATTAACGTTTTTAACATTTTCATGATAATAATAATACACTATTTGAAACACAAAATAAAAAAAGCATAATCTCTAAATAATATGAAATATGTAGATGCTATCCACATCTATCTGCTTAACCACTTATGTCTTCTAACCACGCAACGAATTTTGATAAAGTTTTTACCGACATTTAAGATATTTTAATGGCAGACTGATATGACTTTATTAGATCTCCCAAAATAGTATACTAAAAATTCTTCATCTAGAATTCTTATATATCCTAAAGTTCGAGTAGATATAGTATCAATTAATAAAAACTTTGAACAGTAGGTACGTAATAGATTGGGTAATATAATATCGAGCCTTACGCAGATAAACATAATTGATACAAGGCATTTAGAGCCCATTAAAATCTCCCTTTAGGTCATATCATTGAAATCGGAACTTTATAAGCAAAAAAATTACTAGTCTACCTCAAGAGACAACTTTATTACTAAACCCACTTTCTGTAACGATGAGCTGTCAATTGTAAAATGCTAAAAGATAAAGTGAAATAATTCTGAAATATACAATAACCAAGTTGGTACTTTTCGACCCTAGCTGCCACAATACCGAATAGCAACCTTACAAAGTAAGTGTGCGTGTGGAAAAGGAGGGCTTGGGGTAGATAGTGAAAAAATAAATTAGTAATAGAATTTCTTTTTTACAAAACTTAGCATCAGTTGTAAAACTAGAGTGAGCGTAGTACAATGTCAAAAGCCTAAATTTATCATCAGACAAGTTAACAGCTTTCATTCATACAAATGACTCGATGAATTTAGATTTTTTTTCCGATAAATAGTGGTATGGAATGAAATATATTCGCTTCTAGAGAATAAGTTAGACTTTAATTTGTTTATATTTCGTCCAATATATACAAAAGCGAGCTAAACGAATTAAACTAATATATTCATAATTTTATAAACATTTTGCATAGTTTCGTGAAGTTACAATTTCGAAGAATTTTAGCTAAGTTTTCATGTAGGAGTAAAATCTGTTAAATAAGCAGTTTGCCATTCGTAGGTATTAAGCTTAAATATAGTTTCATAGTGAACAAAACCGACTATCAAAACTAGTCATATTATCCATAATAATATTATACTTGCCAAAGTGTGATTGTCGTTTTATCCTTCTTTATTAAGGTAACTCAGCATCGGATCAACGTGATTTGCATAGAAATAGTACATAAACGGCAACAAGTGATGTAGACTAATAGGATACAATAGAAGATAGGCGGCAAAAACGCTTATTGGGGCAAATCTAGGTCTGAAAGTGGACTCAGAAGGCTGATGTTAGCGATGATGAGGATAACATCGCTGAATTGATTTCGTTCAAAAGCGTCATAGAGATAACTTGAATCCAAGACTCAAATAAGACTCAAGCTATGCCATACCAGGAGAAACGAGCTCGTCAATTAAGATACTTCTCACGTCAATCTAGTTAGAAGAATTGTAACAAGCGATGACGTATTTGCGGAATGACATATTAATTCGCACAAAAACTCTAGTAACAACCAGTACATAGGTAGGTATGAGCTAGAAAACATACGTAATTACATTTACATGTCACAGTAGTTGAATGTAGGTAGCTACTTACAAACAAAAAGTTCTACAAAAATTACAAGCATGCAGGTATATAAAAAGTGGAATAAAAAAGTAAGATTGGGGTCAGGGCCAGAAGCGTGCTCGTCGCGACCCTACCGGCCCATTAGGCCGCAATTCTGGACCG
>DWQQ01000594.1:0-10992 GCA_018244775.1 Oxynetra roscius flavomaculata
AAGTCTACCAACCCGCACTTGGCCAGCGTGGTGGACTATGGCCTAATCCTTCTCATTCTGAGAGGAGACCCGTGTCTAGCAGTGGAACGTTAAGCGGGTCGATGATGATGATGATGATGATGTATTGTTAGCAACCAAGATTTATTATCCTAAATAACAATAAAGATTGTATTTGTTCATCATCGATACTTTTATAGTCTCACTACTCGACATAGTGGTCTACTCTCAGAATAAGAATCATTAAGACCATAGTCTGCCGCGCTAACATTTTAATTGATTTCGATTGAAGTAAAGCTTGATGTGTACGTATGTTAAAGTTATAGTCCGCAGAGTTAAAAAAAAACAGTTATCGCGAGGCGAGAGTTTTATCCGGATGCCTTAGAACGGGTTAATAAAGGTTGTTTACATAATACGAGTAGATGCCATTGGTTATAATGAGCACGTAACTTTGGATTGCATTCTTAGTAATTATTTTATTTTTCTTGTTAGAGATCATTCTTCCTTTTTTTTGGATGAACATTCAGATTAAAACATGTGACTATTGTTAGAAAACAAATGAATTTTCTGTATATATATATATATATATATATATATCTGAATAAACTTGAACTTTTCCAGGCACTTGATTATTTAGTAGACTTTATTTAATATCAATGTTGCATGTAGTTCATTACGTGTAAGCATTTACTGTGTTTAATGTTATTATAAAAATCTTGAGCTGTACAGATTTTACGTCTACGATGATACGTACAAGAAAAACTTGGTTTACTTTTGGCTAAAATGTACACATTATTACATGGCTACACATATTAATTGGATCTACGCGAATATGTCTTTTATAAAGGATCGTCCGAAGTAGATAGTACAACTTAATAAATAAATAATTCGAATTATTGTTAATCTAAATTCGTACAACATAAGCAATTTCCTGAGTATCTGCATTAATATGATGTGTAGATATTTCGTATATATGTATATAACTATATATGTTATAAGAAATAAAGAATAAATATTTGTCATCGTACAAACAAATTTAATATATGTATATACCAAAATAATTTTAACACTAAACTCGATTTAATTTTCAATTTACCGAACTATTTTATTAAACATCTACGTGTTAAATAATATGGTAAGCAAATTATTAATTTCTATACCGTTTTTTTTAAATTAAATTGACTTTATTGGGAAGACTATCTCTATAATGAATCCGTTCCTTGATTGCTTTCATCATTAGAAGCCTTAGTAAATCGTTCGGATCGTCCGGATACTTTTCTAGGAAAATTTCCCGTTTCATTTATAGTAACCACTTCGCTTAATGAAAATTTCGCCCTGAAGCGAACTTCATTAATTTTAATCTCCTTCAAACGTTCGTAATGATATCGCACGAGTGTGTAACATTGTCTGCAAATACGAACCAGTAATTATGTTTATAAAATTACAATAAAAGTCACTGATGAAATTTATTTGTCTATTAATTACGCTTTTATTAATTTCACTTATCCCACATGTTCTCCTTTACGTATCGTTTGTCATATTTTTCCATCGTCGAACTCCGGCCAGTTATGCGATGTGCAAAAGGATAAAAAAAGGAATTTGTGCAAAATGTATTCGAAAACGTGAAATCATGTTACAATAACAAATCGGTCTAGCATCGCGAAAAGGTGACATTGAAAATATTTATATCCAGGTTAAAAAGAATGTAAGACATATTATTTAATTTTATAAATCTGTACACCATTTTAAAGTTGACTTCGAATTCGGCGGAACACAAAGTTTAAGTCCTAAATTACCTATACATCTTCATTTTGAAAGTATAACGCAACAAATAGGGACGCACGATTAAAATTTGACATTAAGCTCCGCCCAAACGACGAGGACAAGAGGAATTCATTACAACTCTACGATTTTGCATTTGGTGATTGGCAATTAACGTGAACTCAAATAAAGTGGAATCGTTTATAATGTACATTGTTAATTTGTATTGCCAATTCTCACGTCGAGCGATTCGAGTTGCCCTTATTCACTATTTGAAGCTCCCGCTTATTTTGAATAACACAACGTTTTTTTACCAGTTATTATGAAATTGGGTTTTTTCAATTGCATATGTAATTAGTTTATTATACCATTCTATATATATATATATTAAAACCAGGTAAATAACGCAAATTGGTAGTCACCGTGGACAATACTAGTGGCGAATATTAGATGTTTGGAATTAAATTAACTGTTGTTCTCGAAGAGATTTTACATACGCAATGTAAAATAATATGGTGCTAAATATTTAAGATTTGGTACTTCAACGAATATATTAAATGTCGTATCAGAACTTGGATTATATAAAGTTAATTGAAAAGAGTAAGGCGAGCGTAGTTTTTTTTAAATTCTTTGAATAGAAATAATACTCAACAACTTGGCTATATTTTTAAAATCGTTGAGCAGTTTACATTGCTTAACATTGCTCAATTATAGTCCGTTCTGCGCCGAACGAATTAACGCTTAGATTCGCGAAAACAACACGCAACTGGTCATAATACATTTTAGTTTTCCAAAGCACTTTATCAAAGTTCACTCAATTCTAATACCGCATTCAAGGTTCAAAATTCATTATGCTTTAGAAATGAAGTGTTTTCCTTCGACTGCAGACGCTGAAATGTGAGCTGCTGACTGGAGTGTAAACAGAAGTGTTTTTTTTATTCGGAGCCTGTTTTTTCCTATAATTTCCCGTGAATAGTCGGTTGGACTCGTATAAACCATTTTTGCTCAGCGAAATATTTCTGTGCTGAATAATAAAGGTAGCTTATTTATCAACGATTTTATAGGAGAACAAAACGGGTTGGCAAATTATTTGTTGTAATGATTGCTATATTTTACACTTTTGGCTATCTTCTTTTCTTATCTTGTATTCTAAGGCAAACATTTCATCTAGAATCTAGAGTCTAGATCTAATGCGTATGGTATAAAATCTACAACGGAATATTCATAATTTATATGTAGATAATTAAGATGTACGGGATGTATTGAGACGTATACTAAACGCTAAATATTTGTAGAAACCGAAATCACTTATCAATCTCGTTCAAATGAAAACTATTGCATTGGCAATAAATAATTCGTATATAAACGTACCTAAAAATGAGGAATACTGTTGTTTTGTATGTGTTTTGATTATATCTTGTGGTGTTGTACCAATTAAATAAAAATTATCTATCACTTATCATTTAATATGAAGGTACTTTTTTATTTTTTTTTAATTATCTGTAGGTTTATATTGAAATCGGCATCTTAATTGATATAATTAATACAAGCATAAACAATACATGTGTGTATGTATTGTAGATTTGTTGGTTAAAAAAATGTTATTGAAGTAAAACATACGTATTATGAAAATATGTTATTAGGTACTAAATACAATGGTCTCCGCTCCAGTGTTTTCGACGTATTTCTAAATACATGTCATCTCTTGGTTATGTTACTATATATCATGAGCTTTTTAGTAATCTTGCTGTTTAAAAATTAAGCATATGATAGGAATGCAATAATGAAGATAAGGAAGCATATGGTGATGTTCTATACTTAGTGGATATCTGTTGAATTCAGTTCTGTTATATGTACGGAATACCATATTTAAAATAATTATTTTTTTATTTTAATAAATAAAAAAATAAAAAAAATTATTTTGTAAAAACATTTTTTTCTCGTTTATTCGCACACCAACAGTCGAATGTGATGGTGAGACTGACAGCCAATCGGTTTCATGTAGCGCGCGTAGTGGAATGTTATATTTTAATTGAAACACCTTTTTTTGCTGACAGTGCTAACTCCGTTTTCATTTAGTTGTGGCAATTTTCCCCTGTGACTCTTCCAATATGCAGTTCAATCTTGAAGCGTAGCAAGTGTCTTGTGCGAAGGAAGTTTTTGCAATACGGATTTGTTCCTCGTTTTCGTTCTAGACAGGAATTTGGTCTGTAGTTCGTGGATTTGCATTTTTTCATCCTTTTTATCAGTTGCCTGTTACCCAATTTAATAATAATTATATGCTCAAATTTATTTTTACGTCACACCACTTACCCAACACGCTCTTTCAATTTGTAATATATTTTTTCAACCGTTACATCAACAAAAAATGAAAGAGAATAACCTTGTAACATGTATACAGTAACGAAGACGTGAATTGAATATTGAATATTTATTAATAAAAATACATGTGTTTATTAATAAAAAAAACCGTTCTATTTATTTATAAAAATACATGATTTATCCGTATATCGGAAAGGGGTAAATACAATCAGTCAATCTTCGCTCGATAGAACAACTATTTGCGGCAAATGTCGAACACCTGACAACGGGGGAGTGTGTGTGTGGGTGTGCCGGCGGAAATCAATCACAAATCGCGTAGCTACCAAACGTATTTGGAGAAAACCGAATTTGTTAGCTGTCAATATTTCTAACATCTTCCACTGTAATTTGTTCGCGCGTCTCCTAAGCTTGTTACACATGTCGACGGGGGCGACTGTTGCTGTTTGCCGTCTCAACGCGGACTTTACAGAGTTCGTGTTGCACTCGCTTAAGGTTCCATCATTGCAAATATTCGATCGATTCGAGACACGTAACAGTTGAACATTTGTATACATATATATGTAAATATATATATACATACTCGCGGATATTGTGAAATAAGTGTGTTGCAACCAGAATGCGCGTTTGTAATATGTAGAGCGTTTGTTGCGTGTATATATATATATATATATATATATATATATATAATTAACAAATTAATAAAAAGTTACACAAAAAGAAAATGCTCGCATCTTGATTTAGTAACGGCATTTCGGGCTATTTAGAAAAAAAAGAGTGCTGTAACAGACAGAGTGTACAGAGGATTGCGAATAGCATAACATAACATTATATTAAAAAACGTGATACAGTTTGAACGACAAAGTTGACTATAATTGCGATTTACACAATACAAAAACGTATAAAACTTGCTGACAGCGTACAGCGTACCATGCATGGTTTGAGCATAACTTTTACAACGCGTTATTGGGCTTGAAACAATATAACTTATCACTACTTGAAGCACATAGATGTATTTTTCTCATATTTAGGTTGAATCTTCAAAAAAATACGCACCCTTTGGGGTCGGTTTATTTAAGGCTATACCTACGCGACACGGCGGGATCCCATTACGGTTTGCTCTATGGAGTCCTCCTATGTCACGCAATTACTTGACATGGGAGATTTTCACTATTTATCAGACTATTAAGGGTAATAATTATTACTTCTCCAATTTCCAAATGGTCGAATCGTGATCGGCGCTCTTCAGATACCACTCGGTCGAGAGACAAAATGATTGTTCGACGAAATCAACGTTTTGTTATATTTTCAACAGGTCTGCTAACTATGAATCGAGTTTCAAAGACTGCTTATGTATTTTAACGGCAATAAAGGCGTCTAACACACATAAAACAAACGGGAGTTTGCAACGGCCCATAAAACGACATTAAACGCCTCGTGGGCACTTTACGGTTTAAACAACAATGTTGACTGCAACTGCTGCCCACAATGTCGAGCTGAGCATATGTTAGGCGGAGGCATTGTACGTTTCAAACATATATGCATAAAATCTTTTAGATAAAGTTTAATGTTACCTCAAAGTTGTATATAAGACCTTGAATATGTAGAAATTTGATCCTAGCCGCATTGCATGGAGTTCAAATCCCGGACTGCAAAAAGTTCTACATGTTTCGAAGGTAAAATATCCTTCGCTATAATGATGTAATGGACTGTGGCCTCAACCCTTCTCATTTGAGAGGTGACTCTTGTCCAACAGCATAAGGATAAAAGGGTTAATGAGGGAGTAATTTTAACAAACAGTTGTTTTGTTTATATAGGCCAAGGCGTCCAATATGAGCTATAACGGTTTACGTGTGCATATTAAACATTGCTGATGGTTTTTTTTTTTGCAATCCCTTTATGTGTTTTGCATTTAATTTTTGGTTTATTCATAAATATATTGATACTACTTGTAATCGATATAATCATTGTCAATATTGTGTATTTTTTGTAAATTTATAATCACGATGTATTTCAAATGTGTTTTATTTTATTTCATTCGATTGTATTTTTTGAAATTCTTATGCGATTCACAATTTATAAGTTGTTTTTATCCAATTCACGATCACGTCAGGGTATATTGAATGTGCATTTCAGATGTTATTATATGGGAACAAATTATATTGTTATAAAAATACTATATACTAATAAAAATACTATATACTAATAATAAGTGAATCATTAACCGCTGAGAGTGGCGTAATATAGTCACATGGGGTTGGTTAATATTGTAAGCACATTTTCGTGCAAAATATAAACTAAAGTATTACTTACACTTCGTTCAAATAGCGCGGACAGTATTTCCGTTTTTTGTTTATTATATGGGTATCATATTTGAGTGTCTATAATGTTTCAGGAGTAATTAAAAGTCGTATAGACGTGTGTGTTTGAATAATATTTTAGTTGGAACCGTATTGTATTACTTCATTGTAATTAAAATTCTACTTTAATTTCATTTATATATTCTCCGTAATTTACTGCGATACCATTATGTTATGTTAGTTTTAAATTATAGTTTCTTATGTGTATTCACGTCACGTATTGAATTTGTAAGGCCACTTATATCTGTTTGGCACAGAGATGTTTGGCACTCGGTGCTCTCTGCCTACCCCGCTAGGGACCTGGCGTGACGGTTATTTATTTTATTTATTTTAAATAAATACTCTAACATATTTCACTTGCATTATTGTAATTTTCAGTAAGCATGACTACATTGAACTATGGGATGGACGTTGGCTGGATATCTCCTATGACGGAAATCTTGCAATCTGACCATTCACCAGCCGGGGAACCTTTATCTGATACCACGCTTTCCTGGGTCGCCAGTAACATATGTCTGGGAGCCGTCTTCTCAGTTCCCGTATTTTCTTACATTTCCGATAGGTTCGGGAGTAAAGCAGCTGTCATAGCCATTACTATACCTCAAGCGGTAAGATGAGAAATTTCTTTTACCTTAACACGTTCAATGTGGATAAGTTACAATCACTGTTTAGACTGTTCGTATTCGGTAAAATCGATACTTTGTCAGTAAAGGCGACTGTTTTAGTCATATGTAGGAATATGACGAAATTAAGTATAATTTTCTACTGGTTAAAAATAACGTCATATGACATCAAATGTAGGCCTTAGGCCACAATAGGCCTTCATGACCACCACCGTTCGGGTTGACTATTATGATTAGATGGGGTAAAAGCAGAAAAGATGCTAGAAATGTATATAACTTTGCATCAAGGACAGTCAGCATCTAGGAGTAGTATGCTAAATGATTTGATATTTTAATTTTATTATTGATATTCTATCGTTTTTGTGCGTTTTGTGTGTTTTTGTCACAGTTTTTGTTATAATGGCATGTACGCTTTTGTAATTTCTATTAATGCTTCCAAAATCGATAATAAAGAGAGATCGATACTAAATTATTTTCTATAATATATGAACTAAATATACTAGACAATGCCTTACTTTAAAGTTATAAAAAATTCTTTCACTTTTTCCAGATTTCCTGGATAACAAGACTGTGTTTTGCATCAGGCTCAAGTTTGATTATTTCTCGGATATTTAGTGGCTTAGCGGCCGGGGGATGTTTTAATGCTACGGTAATGTACGTCAAGGAGCTAAGCCAAGATAATATTAGAGGAATATTGGCTTCTTTGCTCATACTATTTCTGAATAGTGGCATTTTTATCATGTATATAATGGGAATATTCTTAGACTATTACACAATTCTTTGGATTGTCGCTGGACAACCAATACTGACTGGAATTCTGCTCTGCAAAGCGCCCGAGTCGCCTGCGTTCTTAATCAAACAAGGGAAGACAGAAGTGAGTATAAATTGGCGTTTAAATTAAGTGTCGATCGATAATCTGATTTTGTAATATCTTCCCTCTTATTACGACTGTTACGAACAAAATTTTAATTATCGCTTTCCTTTACTTCCATATATTTTCCCTTACACGTAAACTTACTGCGTTTTATCCATTTTTTTTTTTTTCAATTTATCCATGGGAGTAATTTAGCATTTGCCATAAGTTACTTAACTTCATCTACTCCACCAATATTATTCGAAATTAAAGGCTCGTCTGTAATATTTCTCTTTTTAGTTTTGATTCTCAAACTATATTTTGTATTGCGGTGTACAAGTTTTAAAAATATTTTTCTTTAATGTTTTACAGGATGCTTTAGTCACGGTTGCTTTCTTACGAGGGTTGGACAAAGACCACAAGATAGTGCTGAGTGAGGTAGAACTAATGAAGACTGAAAACGAATATTTCAAATCACAGCCTAATATGTCCTTGAGGAATATAGGTAAGATTGAAGAATGCAGACATGATCGGCGAAGACTTGTTTTTTATTTACCTTAATTGCCATATTGTTACTAGACAGTTAAAACTTTCAAACTTAATACATGTCTCGCCATTTTGAAGCATTAAAAAAATTTTGACAGTAAAATGTAGTAAATAAACAGAATAAAAAATATTCAATTTATGACTATTAAATGGAAATTGATTGCACTAGATGGAATAGATTTTTATCTTTGAAAAAGTTTAATGCGAATAATTGTTTATAATATACCATTCCATTTTATATGATGCATTGTTAACAATTCATCTTGTCAAAAAATCTCAAGGTTCTTAAGTTTATATAATAAATAAATTTGAATTATAATTCTAATTCTACCAAAATTTAACTTGAAATCTATATTTCTTGTCTTTCGCAGTCAAGAATCCAATATGGCGTCGAGGTATGGTCGTGTCGATAGTAATCATAGCGGTGCAAGCGGCAAACGGCGCATTCGCTATCACGACGTACGCATCGACCATTTTGATCTCGACTGGTGTCAAATTCAGCGTGAGCCCTGAGATATTAACACTGAGCATTCCCACTTTGCTGATTTTCGGATCGGTCCTCAGTACCATTACCATTGAGAGGATTGGAAGGAAGGTGAAGAACATAATTCATGTGACCATAGCCTACCAATGAAGTATCAAAACGCTGTAAAGTAACTACAGAGTCTGAGATATAGATTAATGATGAGATTTTAACCAATTTTTATACTATTCCAGACCCTGAACGTAATAGCGCTGGCAATATCTGTTTGTTCAATGCTGTGCATCGCTATCTGCATGTTGATGAAGCATCACGGTGCTACTGTACCGAGCTGGTTACCTGTAATATCAATGATGGTGAGCGTTTCGACGTACTCTGGCGGTATATCGCCTTTACCATTTGTAATCATGGCCGAGATGTTTAACTTTCAGGTAAATGAAAAGCCTCTGTTACATTTACTAATGTTTTTTCAAATATTTAAATGCTTATTAGTCAACTGAATTCTAGGCAGTTTTCTTTTAAAAGGGGAAAAATGGGCAAAAATATATGAAACCTTTGCGAACTCCAAAAAAGTATACGAACTTACTATTGGTTCCTATTACACCATGCCAGCAAAAAAAATTCCTAGGGCTGCCGGTACTCTGATTTAACTGATCTACTTAGGTAAAGTGGACAGCTCCTCGTCAAAAAAAAAATAGCTCAACGCCCATATTCAGGTTGCCCAAGAATCCCAGGTTATAGATCACTACTATTAAGATGAATACTAAGTAATAATTACCAAAATTGACCCTGGCTAGATATATCTATCTCCGAGCAGCATCAGTTTTAATGCCGCTCCGCTTGTATTCGCAATATCCATCACGGCTAAATATTGTTAGCGGTAAACTGATATGTATAACTAAGTTGATGAGAATAATTCTGCTACTAGTAAATGAGTAAATAAGAACCACATATAAGCCACGTTTAAACTTCGTGTGCCGTACGATAAAATGATAGTAAGATGAAACGATATTGTTTTCATAGCAAACAGACAGAAATTTATAATATTTATCGAATTAATAACTTTATCTTTTTCCAGATCCGAGCAAAAGTTTTTGGCCTAGTAGTGACATTCGCGTGGTTTATGACATTCTTACCAATTGTGGGTTTCATGCCATTGTCCAATGCCCTGGGCCTCCACACCAGCTTCTTTATCTTCGCGGGCATCAACCTTTTTGGAGTAGTATTTTGCTTGTTCTTCTTACCCGAAACAAGAGCGAAGAGTGTGGATCAAATTGAAAAGGATATTGCAGCTAGGATAGGATTGGACAAAGTGGATAAGAATGTTACATAGATTTTTCCGAATGTGTACTCTTGTACGGTTTATATAATTTCTGCGCATAAAAAGTGATATTCGCTATGCAGTGTTCGTCTTGACAAGATGTTTGAGATTTAAAATTGTTGGACCTTTTTGGATATTTATTTGTCCATTTTGCAATATATAAAAAAGTCCCGCTACCGTAAAATTTGGAAAATGCGCTCACAATTTCGTATTGCTGGTCGTAAAGAGTTGATACATAACTTCGCTTTATGTTTTGTTTGAAATAAAATTGGGTTTTTTTTCCGTCTTATTAATTTGCAGAAGCACTTGCCGAAATTCGGACGACCCCGTACACATATTAAATCAATACGCTATAAAACGAGCAAAAATATGCATTAGGAATATTTATTCAAACGGCCTACCAGCCTGACCCTTAATCAAATTGTACATAAGGCTATTTAAATCGCTTTATATATATACATGTGTGTACATACATTACGTTCAAGTTTCGTACAATTGTTTTTCAACATCGCAAGATATTATATATTCAGGACAAAATGCACAAATCCGTTTTTAAATTTGGCGAAACAATATAGGACAAAAACGTTTTGAGCATTTCTAATTCAAACTTGACAAACACTACCGTATTGGATATTGAAATGACACGACGAAATAATTTGGTAATGTTGATACGTTACGAAGCACTGATAGCCTAGTGGTTAAGAATTCAGCTCTCACACTGGGAGTTCTGG
>DWQQ01000595.1:0-10991 GCA_018244775.1 Oxynetra roscius flavomaculata
ACTGGGCGCGTCACACGAAAGCGGCATATTAATGGCGATATCAAAATGTCTACGTATAGATAATAATTTATAAACCTATATTTCATGCAGTCGATTTCCACATGTGCGAATAGTTTTCGCCGCAGATGGCCCGTGACTCACTAACCAGCTACCAGCGGTATAAGTTTCCAATATTGAAAAATGGCACTTATATATAATTTAGTAATGGTATTAGTATTCCATTTATTAATAATTTTGACTCATTTCTATATTTACATATCATTAATATACATTTGCTATAAACATTTAAAGCACAATTATGAAATATAAACATGTATATATAATATATAGATTGTGACGCGATATCACATTGATAGGACAGTTCACTGTAATGAACAAAATCCTAAAGTGATTCCACCTTGAAGTAGCTTAGGCAGTCTAGAATTTATGCCTAAATAATAATTGACATAGATTTGTACTAGTCATGTTAAATTGCGCTGTGCCATTTAAAACTGCGCTAAATTAACAGTAATAGTATGTACTCTGATAATCAAAATCAAACGAAAGGACATTTTTAATTCCTAAATATAACTTATATTAATGAAATTACAAATAAAATCATCATCTGACAGTTAATTGGAAATTTAAATTTGAAAAAGAAAATTCACTTTTTTGTGTTATACATATCAAACACCTATGCGATCTGCCTATCGAAGACAGCAGGATGTAAGGACGCTGAAAACCAGTATAGAATCCGTTAAAACTAAGACTGATATCTTAAGTGCAGCTACATACAGCTATTGAGCTACTAAATGTATGCATGTATGTATATACGTGAATGCGATAACCGTAACTAGCTGTAAGCTTCCGGTTTAGGTAATAGAAAACATTCGTCTAGTAACGGACCTTAGGCTAGCGACAGCTTGTTAGCGTGACACCAGTCAATGGATAATATGGCTATAGAAAAATGACATCATCCGTTTATGAAATTGAATAGACAGCGTGACGAGCGTGAGATGGACTTTAACGGCTGGAAATGACGATGCACGTCAATATTTAAGCTTTAAATGATCAAGTGAATTGAGAGGTTCACTAAATGTGCAAGCCACGTAATCGAATCTTGAATATGAAATAGCTTAATAGGAAAACATATTACATATTAATCGTGGGCAAATATCTGTATATATATATATGCTTTCAGAGTCGTCTAGACCCGAGAACAATTTATGCAACATACATACGAGGCCGAATAAAACGTTAACAAAAAACCTTTATTGTGCGTCATGGTTGTTAATTAAATGCGTTGCTACCGTTCGACATTTATATCGTCCCAGCCACCATCCAGATTGATAACTGAGTCGCTATCGCGATGCTCTTTAGCTATTGTTGGCTAGAACTATCTATTTGTTGAAAGCTCTCATATTTTTCCTTCGTAACGATTGTACAAATTTTACTCGTATATTTTATGCTATATATATTTTATTATATTTGTATTGCGGATACCCCTTAAATTAACGAAGCGCTGTGTTGATGTTATATTTATAGGGATAAATCTGATTCAATCGTTAGAGCAAGTGTTAAAAAAAACAAACTAAGATATTTTAAAAAAATCGTATTCACCAAATACTTAAATGTATTATAGAAGAATCAAGGGTGGTATACACGAAGCGGTAGAAAAAGTTTCTTCTCATCGACATTCATTCTATTCGCAACATCTTGCCCAAGATTTATCGCAGAGACTCTTCCTTACCGAAATTAAAAGCAGGTAATAAAAAATTCGTACTTACAGTCCGTATCTCCGGGACAGGTTTTGCAGCATCTACCGGGAAGTAGCACTGGAGTGTCGCATGAAGGTTCCGGACACTCGTTCTTTATGTTGCGGCAGTGCACCTTCGCTACTACTCGCCGTTTCTTCTGGACCTGTTGAAAAAAGATGAAATTAATCAATACAACAATGGGACAACTTTGTACTTTAAGAAGAAAGGTTAAGAAAACGTATGAGTAAATATTATTTGAGCTACCAACTCAGAATGTTGAAAATAACCCACGTGGACACTCCGTTCTGTGTGTATATAATATTGTAAGCGATAATTTTTTGTGGATACCACAAAAAGTAAATATTTGAGAATTCAATTACACGCTGACAAAAAGAGGAATGTAACATTATTCAATTAATTACATTTCGAGTAGTCTGCTGAAATCATAACAGAACAAAAAAATGCCGCAATTCAAAATCAAGAACAAGGTGCTTTGTCCACAATTGTGGGAGCTGTCAGCTTTAGTAATAGTTGTTTTAGGTGCAAAACAATACTGATAATACGTACCGATATACACTCACATTTGATGCAGTACATGACGCCGAAGGGTGGGCCGAGGTCCGCGAACCATGTCGAGCCCAACTCTTTCGCTTGTTTCCCGAACTGACATTCTGCAACAAGACAAGACAATTAATATTACTAAGCCCCTAATATTACAAGCGCATTAAAAGTATAATGTGGTAGGTAACTATGTGGCGAAATACACATTGTCTTGTTCGTGACCTGTCGACATTTGCTAAGTATTCGCATGTTTCGACCTCAGACAATATAGTTATGGCGAATACTTCGCATTGTTACGTACAGACTTTAATGAAAAGTATGTGACGACTTACTGCCACTCGTCAAAAGATGGCGACAGTGGCGTTCCTAAATCACGCTATCGAAGTTTCATAGACTGTGGGCATATGTATGTATATAAAAGTTCCGAGTTAAACCAATTCGACTTCGGCTGGTCCCCAGGCATATCGACTCGCCAGGCGGGGAATCTCTTTTCGCCACATGTATAAAATTTATATTTCCAAAAAATATTTCTTCGAACAATACGCCGAACTAAGGGAATAAATAATCTACATAGCTCAACTAGAGCGGGTTATTATTGCCGCTGATACGCAAATATCAAGAATCCAAAAATCAAAAATAATTGTTTTTTAATACATCATACACATCACGCAGATCACCAAAATATACCAGCATAGTGTACGTTAATTCAAACAGGTTATCAATTAAATACAGTCTTAATTAAAATGGATACCTTAGGTACATACAAACTTTATAATATTGTATCGTATCGTAGCTTAGTCACGATGAATGCTTAAACGGTGGTTAACAGGAATAAGATAAACAACTTGAAGTGCTTATCTTTTATTTAACAGAATTCTAGAGTTAACGCGCAACTAGTGGGTCCCCTTAATATTTGCAATTCGACATACCATTAGAACGAAGCATCGATTGCGCAGTAATTCGCTAGAAACCTAGATACTACTTTGTGTTGGTATGTTTCGAAACTTTATAGAGTTACAATAACAAAGGTAATTAATAATAATTATACTTTTGGTGAGGTATAAAATTATATTAAATACCAATTACAATAGTGGACTGAATACATTTCCTATCGGCAAGTCTATTTTACAGCTGAACAAATCCTGAATATGTTTATTATACTTATGTATTTAATATCCATAAACAAATAACATATACATTATTAAATGCATAAATTGTATATATTAATAGTGTATCCCAAGAAGTAACAAGTTTGTATGTTTCTGTGTAGTTATGATTTATTAAAAGTACTTAACCACTGCTGATTTTGTTTTACCGAAAGCTACACTATTCCCGAATGACAAAGTGTATGTTTCATTGCGTTAAAAAGGTTTTAATTGAATAAAAAACTAAATATTATAACAAAAAAATAAATAATTGGATCCTTTGCAATGTATTGCAATAATTATTCTCTTCTTAGTTCTCTTCTACAAAATGTCCTCGGTACTACTCGTATAAGTTCTAAATACATCTGGATTTATACCACACAATAAATATTCAGGATAAACGTGAAACAAAATGTTTAAATGCATTAATTATGAACAAAATATCGATCGTTATAAAAATGAATTACTTTATTACTTTGACCATATAGTTTAGGTGCACAATAAAAAATGACTCAACATAAAGTTCACGGCCGGCGCCAGCGTGAACACGGGGCTGCGTTGTTAAAATATGTATGTACGTGGATGAAATTATCGAAAAATCGAGCGAATTGCGAAAATAGATAGAATAGTCTCTTACATTTTAACGGCTCTACTGCAGAATCAATCTTAGTGAAATTTGGTAAACTGCTTAAGTATCAACGTCGGTATAAGAGATTGTTTACTTTTATATCAAATGTCTATAAGGGAATTTGGATTACCATACGAAGGTCAAATACGAATGCAACAAAGTGTAAACGTTTTAGAGTAAATAAGAAACTTACAGTCAAAAACATTTTAAAATTCTAATGAGAAAGAAAATTAATTGGGTTATACTCTTAATAGAACTCTTCAGCGTATAACATGATTTAACTTATCTTTTAATTGGACGATTTGCATAAATTCCATTTTACTGGTGTGGGAGGTCAAGAATTTTATGCATAGAAATGTGTCTATGCGTTCATATCAATTTGCACGCGAGATTATGCAAACGCAAACTAGTGTATTGCTAAATGGTATAATTAAACATGAATGCAATTTGTTGAAGGCATATTCGCATACCAAGCGGACGATCACGACGTATTTCGGATTTATTGTTCCTGTCCTTAGAGACGTGTTGATCTGTTAAGCATTACGATTAAAAAACAGATATACGCATATGAGCAACTCTCGATTGTCCCATAAAGTGTTTGATTGAAAATCAATACAAACAAGACGTCTCGACAAGATCATAAATGGCATCTAATTGGGGCCATTAAAAGCAGAAGCTCATAAAACATAACTAACGTCAATTCTCGCTAAATACTTTCATATATGATATGTGCGTTTGTTTTCTCTAGAAATAAGAAGCGAACCTTAAGACCAAAATAAATAAGCAATAAAAGTGAGAATGTTATTTTGCGGCGCGCCAGTTATTTGGGATTCCTTTGAACTCGGCGTCAGCTGACGTCAGGTCATCATTTGATCCTTTATTTATGTAACGGAATATTTAAATTTCAGTATCCTATGGATAGATACGTTAATTTTCCTTTTTTTTTGATACAGGAAAAAGCTATTAATATGTACCTTATGATTCACGACTGCATTTTATGAAAGTAATAATATATATATGGCATTTTTTTACCAAATCAGTTCTACGAAACAGGAAATTCTACTCTCATCACTATTACCATAATAATTTATTGTAATATTATATATTTTATGTAATGAATGAGAAATTTTTAATAAAAAAAATTCCAATATATTTAATACCCTAGAGACTTCGCCTGAAAGTTTATAATTTGATTTAATAAATGTTCGTTATTATTGACCACTATTAAACTCATCGATTCGCGACTAGTTAGGTTGAAAATTTTTCACTTATAACATATTATAAGGACTAAATATAATAAATTTTAATCAGCAGATACAGGTAAATTGGCCCAGCAAGTCGATCGTATCACTACACTATTTAATTTTAAAAGACGCTAAATTAATAAACTTCCTGCAATTTTTTCATGCGTCCTCACACGTACAGATAATGTATTTGAATTTTTTTCATTATATTCTACATTATTGTCGTTATGTTTAGTATAAAATTATTACCGCTTAACTTCCTCGGAACATTTAGATATATGAACGCTTTAGACGCACACAGCAACAAATATTAGGCATGTCTTTATACTAAAGTACAATAATTTTGCCATTTGACACAAATATTTGTTGGAACAACATTTTAATAACTACTAATGCAATTATGAGAAATATTCAGAGTTTGATTGAATAGGTAAGGCTACGATTAATATTAATGTCGACGAGTCCGTTATAAGAGATTATACGTTAGGACCGGTGCACATTCTATTCAAAAACATTTGCTAAGTGGACACTACATTACCAATACAATTAATAGTAGGTTTTAAATAAAAATAATAACTAGCCCATCAATGTAATACTTCTCCGCTTGCCGAATTAAACATTTTAGATTTACAGGCAGTATCGTTAAAATATTGTGACTCGAAGTAGCGATACGGTTTTAAAAGAAACATAAAAACATAGGTCAGTTATATTTCAAGTGCAAATACATGAAAAAAAATTAAGAAAATACGCTTATAAAAAAATAAAACATGATAGTTTAGGGCGCTTCGACTTGGTAATATCCATTTCGTAGCGACTTTTAATATTACTAAGTTTCTATTCGTACCCACCGCTGTAAGCCCGAGCTTAATATCGGGAACTCGATGCGAGCACAGGTTAACAAGTCGCATTTACATACATACCGCACTCAAACGGACATCTAAAAATAAAAGTTGCAGCGAAGTGTTGAAACGTTGAAAATAGCGCAACAGTTATACCTAAGTTTAAACGTTCAATGCATATTTTCCCACTGTCAAAACGTCTGCAACATTTATTTTCTCTCGTATCTAAATCTACAAAAGGTTTAAGGCTCGTCAAATTAAAAACCATATCGTATATGTAAGTATATGTAGTTACAAAATATAAATTCTGAAAAACATACTGAGATGTGAGGATTATTTTATGGTACTATTGAATGGATAGGACTTTCTATAGGTAACAATTTGTTTACTAATTAAACTAAATCAACACAGCTGAACACATCACTATTAAAACTAAAAGGAATCGGAGTATAGTTGCTTCATATTATTATTTTTATCACTCTACTCTCGGCGTCATATGTTTAAAATTCTATATTTATATAAAATTGTAGGCAATAAAAATAGTTAAGTAAAGTTTGTTATCTACGTTTAGTTCAATTATAAAAAGCTGGTGAAAGGATTATTTCATATTAAACGTTTAGCAAATAAAACACTGAGTGTAGTATATATAATATAAGCACGCGCGGCCTAATCTCATGTTCTTGGATATCGATTTATGTCCTTTATACAGCCTTCATTAAAAACACTCAATATATCTTTAATTGGCGTTCAGAGATGTTATAATCATTTATATTAAATCCCCTTTCTCATTAAGTTCATGTAATGTGATTTCATTAAAAGGCATATCTACAAAGTACAACGCATTACTATCTTAGAAAACATAATAGGGAGAATATACTCGTAGTCTCGAGAAACAAACAGTGTGAGCGATTCGGTGTATAGATCGCTATCAGATGCTTCAGGTCGATAAGGTGGCCCGGCCTCTATAAATAGGCGTCACTGTTATCTCTCTCGAGTAACTATTTAATTAACCTCACTCCCCGAGTGCACTGATAAACGGAGGGCCATGTTGCCTGAGAACAAATTGATTCAAGTCTCTGTGTTAATTCAACGTATTCAAAAGCTCTCTATTCGGCGTGTGTCTCAATTTTTGTATCGTGAAATGGTTCACAGTTTAATGAGGATGGAGGGTGAGATGCCTGGATAAGGATGCAGCAATCACGGCTAATATACACCATGTAGTTTAATAAAACACATCAGCGCTCGTCTACATTATACTGTCTATACATTATACAACTCTATCAATAATTAGATTTTAACGAATTTAAAACATAAATAAATCACACACATACTTAATGTAGCTTACAATAGATATTATAAAGATATTCTTTATAAGTGATGCCAAGACAACAAAAGATTCAAGTCGTCGCAAAATATTCACTGTCGGACTTATTCCGCTGCGTCTGCCGTAACAGACAAGAATCGGTTAAATACCCGTAAAAATATTATCTTCGAGATGATTTAGGCATATAAACTGAGGCGAGACATCGCGTAACCTTCTGCGTTCTCGGAACCGCTGGCGCAGAGCCAGCGCCGGCTCGCCAGGGAAATGAAGCATTGGCGACGCCCGTCTTATGCTTCTTTCACGATCTGTTTATGGAAATTTGTACCAGATATACATTGCACTTGTTTATTTCGTATATGCTCAATATCGATAAATTTACCGAAAGTAATGCAGCCGGATTAACTGAAATAATATGTTTGCAGGTAATAATGTTGAAAACTTATTGATGAAAACAAAAAAATAATTCTTTTACATCAGTCTTTACATTGTAATACTGCTTAATAATTTAAGATACAATGTATTAAAATAAGAAAAAATATTTTTTAAATTACCAGTTCTCTGTCTGACGGCCTACTTACTACTCAACAATAACAGGAAATCCATGTGAAATTATATGTACATAATATGTTCAGTTGCAACTGTGACAAAACTTATATTATGACTTTGGGTCTCAACTAAACTGCTGCTATTGAAAAAGTCTTTCAATATAATACATGTATTATAACTAATGATCGTTGAAGCGTGAAGCCATTAAATCGGTTGTTCGAGTGGGAGCCAATAGTCATAATACTGTTCGCAGTCCGTGAAGCGTGGCGCAGCATTGTCGTATCATAGATCAAGATAAGTATGAGTTACATGTCAAACCGGAGGTATATGGCCGACTCATTGAAGCATGTACGAGTCACATCAATAAATCCTCTACATAAAAGGGTTGAAAGAGGCGTACATCGTATTTCAGCGAGCGTGGGCAGAACATAAATTGCCCGCTCTGAATTAGCCTTAAGCAGCATATTTTGACGTTTGCTCGCTAACGTTCCCAACTACATAGTTCACAGCTGATATCCTTCAGTACGTGAACTCTAATTTTTTTCTCTTACTTCAAACATTGATCACCGTTTATAAGAGTGATATTAATGTTGCATTTCGTATATCCTAATAAATAAGGTATTATTAGTACAAACGTAAATATATCTAGGTAGATCTTGTTTTATTGTTAACGTATCGGACAAGAAAAAATAAATTCTTAACCACTAATAAACTATACTCATTTCATAAATTCGATCGTATTATATTGTAGATGTACATAATATATCTTTATTAATTTACGAATCATCCAAAAAATTGTCACATCACATCAGTGTTCCCCTGGTCTGAGTTAAACATAATTAAATTGCACGACATCAATAGTTGATACTCAAGTGTAAAATTTATTAATTATTGACAGCAACATGTGCGGATACGACTATTAATGGTTGGCTGAGTGAATCAGCGTGAGATGAGGAAGCTTTACACACATTCAGCACTACGAGAATATGTCGACTAAAAACATCGAAAACCCCTAATACAATGGCATTAAAGCACCGTGTTAAACTAAATACATTATACTAAAATTGTTACAAAGTAATTAGGGCGGTTATGGAACTAATAAAATTGATACATATCTGTAGAAATTCGTATTCGCACTAAATCGCTGAGTATATATGAACGTCTTAAGAAATCCAAAAGCGATAATATCTGGAGATACCCCTACCACGTAACACGAACATGGTCACAGTGTAAATATTAAAGAGTACAATAAATATTCTTAGCCTCGTGTAGTAGACACACAAAACACGCGGCGTGATCAGAAGCGGGAGGATGCATTAAAATATCTCCTTAGCATAATGTTATTGATGGATTCCATATACTGATTTTAAACATAGCAATATCGACTCACTACAGAGCGCTAAAGAACACTGGATAGATTGGAACACATGTCATTTTCGATGTCAATGCTCTCGCATAGAAATATCTAAAGGCGACAGAGGCTACTTACGAACAGGCGACTGGTCGACCTGGTCCAATACGTTGATAGACTGATACTGTGAGACTGTGGCTGCCGCTCACGGCCTCAGGTGCGAGGCGGGCTGCGGCGAGGTGCGCAGATTATGTAAAGCGCCGCGGTGTCGGATGTCACCAACAGGTGTTTGCCGCGGCTAATAAGAATTATTGTTGCGCGTCACTTAATCAAGTATACCGATACATGCCAAACTAACGCTTACTTCATTTTGTGTATATACTCTTTATCAATTTAATAAATAAGTGACATATCTCTCACAAAAAAAACACATTTTGAATATGTTAATCGTATTTTTTAACTTCAAATAAGGCTTTACTGTTCTGTGTAGTGACTCCGGAAACACACACACCTAATGTTAGATCATAGTAGTATTGTAACAAAGAGAGGAAATTCTCTGTGGTTTTCTAAAGAAAACCTAAAACTGGACCCCAGTTACAGGTTTGACAAAATTAATTTAAGACCTAAATTATTCCTGTCACTCGTATAAAATATGATTATAAATAAGCGTCTGTTATTTCTTGTACCTTAATTATTTATTTAAACACATTAAAAAACCTCAAAACAAATATAATACGCGGAGTGTTAGAGTGTATTTATATGCTAATATTTAGTATCAGCAAAGTAACCTTAAAGGCGAAAACATGAACTGAGTGGGTTCATAATTTTGCTTATAATTGGTAATATGTGTCCATGCTTTATTAATAACTTCCTGTCGTAAAAGCGACGCAATCTGCGCCAGTGTTATACAACAAGTTATCTACATAATTATACAGATTATATTATAACTTTTTTTTCGAACATAATCCGCGTATTATAATTAATTATAAATGAGTTTTAGTAAAATCAGTCCCATAGCGGGCAACGCTTAGTTCGATTAAAATTCACTACAGAAGTACAGAAGCATTGAGAAGCATGTCGCACGTAATCAACATTGTTGTGAGATTACGATATGCTCAAGTTATTAAAATACGGCAAAAAAAATCTCGTCTTATTAACGGCGTGTACCTAATAGCAATGCTTACGAGATTATTAAATACTATTTTAGTACCAAAAGCATATTTATGTCATAAAGTTTTGTGTGACATTGTTAACTTTAATTGAAATGCAATAAAAATCTCATGCTACATTTTGAACTGAATTTAAGCTGTTATACTAAAAACTCTATCTCACTTTGTACGGAAATACAACAATAAATTAGGTTGTGAGATATATTTGTGGTAAATTTAAATGTACTTATCGCTGACTGCGAAACTGTGACCAAAAATCAAAAGGTATTCACTGTGGCGACACACAAACACCAAATCGAGCTAGTGTCACTGCAGCAGACAATAAGCTAATACAGTGCAGCATTTAGTAATGTAAATCATGAAAGGTATGTTTTGATTAGCGAATTAACTATAATTTTAACGATCTGTTATGATCCATAAAGATAAGATATTTCAACAGCGAAAAATG
>DWQQ01000596.1:0-10989 GCA_018244775.1 Oxynetra roscius flavomaculata
ATAATAGGTACCTTGAAGTGGTACTGCTTATTGATGGACGCAGTTTTCAAATTGGCGTTGAAATGAAATGAGCGAATACATGGTTTTTCTTAAACATTTTATTACATATTTAGTATTGTTTGGCAAAAGGAAGAACAACATGCTTCATTACAATGTACACACACACACACACATCGATCGTTTTTTATATATTTAATACTTTTTGGTTCTTACATTTATATATTTAAATTATATTATGTAACAAATCTCACGTGTCATTTTATATTACATAAGAAGAACTCATGAGCGGGGAGTGTGGTATATACACGTTACAATAATCTCAATTTATAGGATTACCCGAGATATCAATTTATTCAGGTAATTTTCGTCAGTACATACAGTTTGTATTTGATAGGGAATAATCAGCTTAACACATCATGTTCTCATAACGAAAAGTTAATTTTGTCGGTTAGCACCAAAATAGCAATAGATATGACGACTTACATCAATTTTATTCACAACAATATTATAAATATTTTTTTCGAAATATTCCCTTTTAATTAATCTATCGCGGAACGGATGTTGCTAGATTATATTCAATTATGACTAAACATTACCTAAAGTGCATCCATATTACATCTATGAACAATTATTAAGCGAAATCTTTGTACATCATATAGGAGGGTAGGTACTACTATTTACAAAATGTATTGCACATAATCAAATATGGAATGTTGAATTTTTCACACATACCTACGACCGAAGGGTAATTTATTTTTTTATACGCAACTAATTATTATATATCAAAAGTTCGATTATTTAATACAAGACAATTATTTTATTTATATATAATTCATTTACAACTTAAACGTCGACACACTGTACTGTGGCCTTTTTGAATCAGACGATAGTACATACCAAATATATTATCTACAATGAGAATTTCATTAGGTACTGGCGTGTACGATCTTAATACAAAATCTTATACTATTTGGTAATACTAAAACATCACAAATGCACTGGAGATTCTACCGTATTCGACAGTCAATAAGCACTTATTTCGCATAATAACGTCACGACGCGTTCATATGCAACCTGCCATTCTGCCTACGAGATATGTGCGCTTCGCTGTGGATATTTCGCTTAGTCCGCGAGAAGAAAGCAGCACTGCATCCGCTGACCGAACATCGGTGCAATGATTGCGCGTGAATAGTCTCACAGTGCGTCTTTAGTTCGGATAAGTCTTTGAAGCACTCTCTGCAACCCCGGCATGGATAGTATCCGTCTTTATTCGGTCGAGGTGCTTCGTCGTCTATGCAATAGTTAAGTTTATTCGGAGGAGAGTAACCTTGAGTGCATCCGAAATTGTTTAATCCGGGAGGTAAGAAGCCGAATGGCAGGGGAGGAAAGTTGGGGAGCATGGTAAATGGCGCGAATAGGAACGGATGTTGATTAAACATATCTCGGCCATTTAAATAGGTTTCGGGTAGCTGCAGAGGGGGGTAAGGAGTAAAGGGCACCTGAACCAATTGGTTCTTTAGCTTGTCGGACTCTACAGCCCGGTAATACTTATGCGATTCTATATAAGGGGTCGCACGTTCTTCGTCATTGTATTTCACCATCAGATCTATCTGCTCTCTGATTTTCTCCAAAATGCCAATTGAAGAATCTTTGGATGTTCTCATGTCGTCTGACGATAGAAGTTTTTTGTGTAAGTTGATGTTAGCTGAATGGCGGTCTCTGCTCCGCCTCGTCTGGAAAGCCGCTCTACATCCGTCGTGGTTACATTTGTACATGAGTTTCAAATGCGCGTTTTGATAGTGTGTCTTTAGAATGTACATATTTTGAAATAATTTCTCGCACACTGTACATTTCAAGGGATTTTCATGGTCTATAGGAATGTCCGTGGTAACTATGAAAAAGCCGTTGTCATAATGGCCGTATATATGACTCTGTGCATCGTCTGACGGATAGTCGCAACTCGACGCTGATGACGCCGGTGACCTATCAGAAAAGTCTATGGTGTCATGCATAGATAGGTTGTAAGGTCCCATTGCGTTGAGCGATTCAATTTTTTTACTGAGGCTTGGAAAGTCTCCTTTAGACAAACTTTCTAGGCGTTTTAATGCGTTCTCTGAGGAAAACTGATCGCTACTTGCATGGAATGAATCATTAGGCTTGCATGATTCTGATTTATCTGCGGGCTCGTCTTTCACTCGTAAGTCTTGCGCACTGCAGTTCAATTCATTCGATTCATCTTTAATTGATGGAACTTCTTGTTTAATTTTTATATTTTCCACCGTTTTTTGCTCATGGTCAATATTTTTGGTATCACTTTCCTCACATTTGACTCTCTTTAGGTCTAATATTCTGTCGTCATCGTTTTCGTCAGTTTTATTCTGTGAATCATCAGTTACAGAATTATAGGAATTCTGTAATCTAGTAGGGTTAAGGTTCTTTCTTTTCCTTTTCATTATTTCAGGGCTTATTGTATCTTCTTTCCTGTTATCGATGTTTTCATTAGTGTCACTAACACTTCTCTGATCACAATCCGTCTCAGACCCGTCTACAGAGCCCGATGATTTATTTAAGTTTGAGTAATAATCACTAGTATCAATGTGCTCGTTTTCATCGTCATCATCATCGCCAGCAACGACCACAATGCCGTCATCGTCGTCAGATTCGCCCTGACCATCGTGGTCCTTATTTTCTACGGAACTAGATTCCCGCCGTAACATTTGTGTTTGATCTAAGGATGACGAAGAAAAGTTTGAATTCATACTATTCTTATAATCCAGAGGTACATTTGCAGGAAATTGCCTCATATTTGGAGCAGTGTTAAGTAGTGGGTATGGGCCGAATGGATGCATAGGACTAATTACAGGCGGCATGCTCAACCCCGCTCCATGTGGTGAGATTAATACAGGGTGAATTTGTGCACTTCGACCATCATGAGGGGAAATTTTTCTTCGCAAGTGTGGCGAATGCAATTTTGGATTAGGATTTGCGCTATGCCTATTTCTCGACCTTCTTGAACTAAACATCATACTGCAACCTTCCACAGTGCATTTGTGCATCTCGCGCAGATGAACAGCTGAGAAATGGATCTTTAAGGCGCCTTTATCGCAAAATGTTTTCAAACATACGTTACACTGAACTCTTTTCTTTCCCGTAGCTGGATTTATAAAATGTGTACCTAAATTTAATGGCATTTGTGTTGCGCCCCATTGTCTTTTTGGTGGGCTTATACATTTGCCAATCATCATCTCTCTAGTTTTTTGCGCTGCTTCCATATAAGCATCTTTACTTAAATTAAGAACGTTTTCCTCTTCTCTTTTTAGATCATCCGAGCGAGTCCTGTCCATACCATTAACAGATTTATAATCACCAGTTTCCACCGACTTAGCTGACATTTGTGGCAGAAGTGCCTGAAGTGATGCTAATCCCATGGGGTTTTGACTGAGGGCAGCAACCATCGCGGCAGAATGGTTAAAAGAAGATGGCATAGAAGACATTGGCGGTATGGGTATGTTTGTAGGCAACTGAAAATTTAAAAATTGACTTCGCATCAGATCCATTGTTGCCTTGTCTGATGGATTAAAATTAAAGTTTTGCTTACGACTTCCATCTTTTGAGGCTTCGTTAATTTTGTGTTTACGGAAATCGAAAGGTTGCATATTTTGAAGATTGCTTAATGGAGATGAATTGATAGGGCTAGTGGCCGAAACTGGGCTAGATGAGGTAGACAGACGGATGCTATGGTTGGGGGAAACTTCAGCAGATGAGGTTCTGTGGGGTGATTGTTGATGATCAGGGGAGTAACGATTATGTTCTGGTGACATATCTTCTTTTTTAACATTTACATCGTCAAAAGCTCTGGCTCTCGTTTCGTTCTTTTGGACGCTTTTTAAGTAATCAAAATTATGCTTTGCTTCCATCATATGTTGAAAGTATCTTAAGGATTCATCGTTACGAACATCTTTTCCAGATTTTTCCATCAGCCTACGAAATTCAGCTTCTAGCTTTAATTGCTCTATAGCTCTCATATCTGTATAGTTTTCCATTTTTTTATCTATTCTAGCTTGCCCATAGCCCTGGGCATCATCGTTTGGTGAAGGCAAACCATTTTTTTTGTACAAAGGGAGTAGAGATGTCTTGTGTAGAGCTCTTGCTTCTTGTAGCTTGAGGATTTGCTGCAAAGCCATGCTGTGCTCCGGACCGCGGCCACTCCATCTTTCAGCGCTGCTTGATTGCGATTCCTGTAACAAAAGAGGGAATCCAATCAGTGGACAATACAAATGAACATTAAAATGGCAGTATATTTCCAAATGATAACAACTCAATCCCATGGTATCGATGGTAATTAGATAATTTGTCCTAATCCATACATCATTAGTGCTATGAAGTATGCCATAGATCTCTATTCGTTAGGAAATAAGCTCATATAGGGCGCACAAACGTTACGACGCAGGAAACAAAAATAAATAAATCTTATCAAATCAGTTAGCGCTTTGCATTAGAATTAAGTGCATAATATACCTGTAAGATAAATTAATAAAGTGGTAAAAGTAAAAGAATTTATTGAGTTAGGTCATGTTTTAGTTCTCGAGCGAGATTGATAATTGTACGTTATAATATTGGACGAGATTCGATTCGGTTGAATTAATTCGAACATATAGGACTAATAATAAAAAAAAATTACGGGTCTAGAGCAAAGCAAAAGACGGGTTGCTCAAATGGCTCTTCAAAGTAACTATTGGTTGCACACGAAACCACACCTTGCGTTTTCAAAGGCTAATATCAAATTAATTCTGAGAACGGAGAGCAATTGGGTAAAATTGTGTAAAATGAAGGCTTCGAGTCGACTCGGAATAGAAAAGTGGTTTTGTGTCGCGTGTTTCGAACGATTTAATCCGAAATCTAAATTACTATTCATTTGGTAAGTGTTCGGAGCCGGCTCGCGTTGTCAAAGTTAAATTTGGCTTAATTCGACCACTCCATCAACTGTTCGATTTCATTTTTGTCTAGTTGTAAACAATGTCTTGTTGTCAATTGCACTTGCTTAGACTATGTATTGTGATAGCGAATATTGAAAGTTTTCGTAATGAAAGTTTAGGAAATTAAAGTTTTTTTTTTTAATTAATAATGTAAAAAACACGTAAAGAGTATTTTTTATAGTTTATAATATACTGAATTATTTTAACACATATTTTAATGCAATAGTTAAATGATTATTACATGGCCATAAGATTTCGGCCTCTAGGTGGTTCTTATTTATAATATTAAGTACTTACCGGACTTAACTTCTGAACAAGGCGATGGTAAAGATACTAATAATTTAAAATCAAAATAATTTATTTGCCCACACACAAGAACACAGATTTTACGACAAAAAAAAACTCCTAACGGGCATACAAATATTAAAATTTCAAACCTCAATCGTATTTTTCAAATTAGAATGTTAAGAGAATATTTACTAACCAATTAAAAGAGCGTCTGTTAAGTATCGACAGATCCGTTTAAACCGTAGTTAGCCCCACAGTGGCGTTGTGCCGGTCTTCGTGCGACTCCATTGTCGCCTTTAAAAAACATTTGTCACTCGATTACGTCGTGTAACCGATGGGGACGCCGTGTCATTATCGTTTCCTTGGAAAATTAAATTGTCGTTTGGTCGCCGCGCCGGCGCGTCGGAGGCAATTTCGTGAAACACCCAATTATAAACTTAATACATTCCTTCCTAATGCCACGAAACGGATAAATGCCGGATAATAAAGTGACGTTTAAGGAAAGTATACGTTTGTTGCATTCGTTCTGTGTTGTATACATTATTTTTTTCAGTCTAATTATACAGCCGTTTATAATTTAAAAATGGGGGTTCAATTCAAATGATTTTGTTACGAGTTTTGGAGTGTATCGTTTATGTAATCATAGCCGTTTATAATGGTGCTCAGAGAGCAGCTTGTCATCTCATTATTTTGTCATCTATATCATTCATATAATTATCCAATTGTTCATCATTGTTATAACGATTTTTATAACTTTAGAAATCAACATGTTATATTTATTGTTATATTTATTATAAATACTAATGCTTGTGAAATGATAAATAAATAGCTGATATCAAAGGCATTTATTTTGTTAATTTCAACCTACAACCACTCACATATTAGCTTTTGTATTGACAGACATGGTGTGGTGTGTGTGGTTACTCTGTGTGTGTGTACGCACACACAAAGTGTGTGTGTGTCTGTGTGTAAATACTTGCCTATTAAATATGTATACAAGTAACTTTGTAATAAAACAGTTAGCGAGATAATTAAATAAAAAATCTACTCGAATGTTAAATTTAATCCTACAAGATGGTAGACACCCATGCCGTCCGGAATTGTCAACAGTTGACGTAGGTAAAAAACAAAGCCACAAAAAATCGGCTAAAGTCGCGACGTTAAGCCGAGGTGAACGAACCACGAATTTTCACAACGTTCATAAGCCATATCGCGTCGTAATAAGATTTATTATGCAATAACACCGAAGACACTTGAATTCGTGGACATATTTGACCCACGCCTACCGAGCACTGGACAAGAGCATATATTTTGTAAAGTATTGCAGATTGATCACAATGCAATTTATATCTTATGGCCTTAAGATAAAGCTGAATACAAATTGTGGGAGCGAATGTACTTTACTCTTTAAAATGTGTACAGTCGCATTGATCGTTTTTCGTCGTCTGTCATGACATGCCATATTGTTCGGGCATGATACACGAAGTAAGCAAACAGGTTGTGTACAGTCAAGCGCTAAACACATTGCCATTTCGCGTAATGACCCCTTTAAACAACGCCCGCGATTCTCTTTCTTATGGGAAATCATAGTTAAGATCAACAATTCCATTAACGTTCCATGAACCTACGCTACTTTGAAACTTGGAACGTGTTTTCATTTTTAGAATCATGTATGTATGTTACAACCTCGCTAAGAATTCGCTTATGTTGTTATTTTTGGAGTCAGTTATTTTTGTATTTTGAAGCGCTCATAACTAGAACATATCTAATACTGTAAAATATGTATTTTGAGAGAAACATTGTTGGCGCTGGCGAAATACAAATAACGTGGTGCACGAAAAAATTATTGGCTTTGTATGGAGCGTTTTGGGTGGTCAACGATACACTGATTTTACACTAACTCATATCTGCAGCTAACATTAGTAGGCGCTGTAAGCATATGGCGAAGGCCTTTATCGTACGAGGAGCTGCAAAACTAAACTTACATATATGTATGTATTTATTCATATTGAACAAGATATTTCAACCTTTTTTCTATGCCCATATTATGATGGTTAGTTTTATTCCTTGTCTTATAATATTACGAAATAGAGTATACTTTGTTGTGATAAACAAAAGAGATTATGAAGAGAAAAACGCCATTATAACATTTTTTTATCATAATAGTAACGATGTCTTCCAGAGAACTCCATAGCCAAAAAACATTTGTACTAAAATGTAGAGATGTTGTGGTAAAATAAATAGGATCACGGAACACTGAAAAAGGGGTAAATATAAATATATAAATAGGTAAATACAATATACATATTGAGCACCCGTATAGTACATGGGTTAGTATGCCTACCCATCGATGCTTTTCGATTCGATTACCGACCGAGCAAATATTATAAATGGTGTTTTTTTATCATCATTTATACATTCATTCCGGATTTTTCTTTAAAATGTGAAGCTTTATGTATGTGTAAAACTTTATGCATACATCCATGTATATGTTCACATACAGACAGATAGATTAATTATATATACATATAAAAGGGAAATACGATTTGTGTATGTTTGTTGCCAGTGAGACAATAGCGGCCGCTGTGGGCGGGCGACACTTGTAATATGAACTATTAAATCTCCATTCTAATAATTAAAAGGTCAGATATAAGTACTTTGATTGCACATCTGGCTGTTAATCTAATAATGAAGTATAAGAAACAAGTTTCATAATTTATTGGGTTCCCGTGTTATTTAGTTAATAGCGACTGCAATTTGTAAGTTTACAGGACGTCTCTTTAAGTATACAATTTCAGATTGAACGAGCATAGAGTTAACTTTGAAAACAAACCCAAATCCGTTAGTTACACTTATTTCTTGCCCTTTTAAAGCAATACAACTTTAGAAACACCCCTATATAACATAAAATGTACCAATAAAGAAACACCCGAGGACCATGTATCATCGGAATCATAGCCGAATCATATGAATATTTGTCGTGTGCACAACAATGAGGCGCGCGTGGGCTTGTGGTGTTTGTATTAATTCAATTACACTTCGTGAATCACTGGAGAAAGCGTGCGCTGGAACCGTGAGTGATTCGTGTCGTCTGATTTACGAGTATTTTACCGATTCCCGTATGTCTATGCGATGTTATACATTGGATTGGCGATCGTCCCATACGTGACGGTGAAGGAGATAGCAGTAATAATTATCAGTTTTAAGTCAAGCTCGAAGGACCGGTTTAGGTAGTTAGTTCGGGCTTATATCGATACTGAATATTAACGTTCTTATTACCTCAGTGCTGTTACCAATGAATGCTAAGCATCAAATACTAATAGTTATATAGTTTTGTGCAAAGTGGATGCAGATGTTCATGGGCAGTTCCCGCTGTGACTGGTGGCTATTCGTTTGATGTTTCACACGGCTGTTCACTGCTGTGACTGATTGACGATTTTGAGTGACTTACATTTAAAATTCAGTAAGTCCTATAAGAAGGGAATGTGCTATTCGAATGCGTTTCATATCTGGCGTTCTATTATTAGCACTAATTAGATTTAAACGGAATCGCTAATCACTTTTACATATTTATTACTTTTATCTTTAATGCCAAAATAATAAAAAAGTTGTGTAAATTAAAGTTATTTTTTGAAACCCCCCAGAATTATTAAAATTAATTAGAATGACACGTTTAATGGGTTGTACAAATTTTCTTTCGTAGTTCGAGTACCAACCAAATCTGATACTTGACCTCTATCCGTTATCCAATTACGGCCCCATAACGCTACGAGGCGCCGTAAGCCGAGATTAAGATAAGCCTTAACGCACTATACTTGTCCAACTATATCATTACGTTTATTAAACCAACCGGCCGGCTTAGTCCCATTTCGTCGTGTCATTTTATGTTGAAAATGTTTTCGAATTAATATGAACGCTAAATATTTAGGTGTAAAAATCGACACCGCTGTGCATGTGGGTTAAAGTCCGTGATTAATTAGTAAAATGTTAATATTATTATTAGTGATAGCTATTATTTATGTAAGGATGTATAATAACTATTGTCTAAGCAAAACATTGATATGCTGTTAATTGTTATGTTATGTATAAACTCTAGTGTAGGCAGATTTAATAGGACACAAGGACTTTTTTTGGCTACATATTTTCTTATAATGTTTATACTAATGGCATATGACAATAAATAGCACTTTTGATCCACTCCATTTGTGTTTATATAGGTCTCATGTACGTTAAAATGCATATAAATAAGCAAATTATTTATGCAATGCAAAAATTATATATGTCAAAGATTAATATGGATTGGTACTAACAAAGGACCGGTCCTACATAAACGGCATGTACACAACGACACGAAACCCAATCGACGGTCGCAAGTGGATAATTTCATATGGAATCTAAATTGTATCGAAACTGATAATGGCCTGTGGACAGATTACGGTGTCCCAGTAATAACAGTGTGCGACTCTTTGGCAGCGGTCCTTCGGTGAGACGAGATTGTGCTCTTGTGACGCTCATTTTGATATATATAACCAAAAGGGCTGTATAGTTAACATTATTATGTTATGCTGTAATAATGATAACATCTTGGGACAAATTCTCACAGCTCTATCTGAACCCTAAATAGGTAGAGTATGTATATTAGACAGCTGACCTACGTTAATATTTATTAATAATTGTGGTGAATAATTGTGGTAATCACAAAAACATTTGATCTTAATGGAAACCGAACCTACATCCCTTGGCACAGCAGTCAGCCACTAACCACTAAACCTCCAGGGGACATATCTGGGTAATACCTGTTACGTTCAATAACTTTATGGTTAAAGCACAAGGTAAAGTTTTAGTTTTGAAGGTAACAGTTGATTACACCCGCAGTGGCTTAAGTTCTTAAGTCCTAGAAATCTTCTTATGTGCCACATGAATCAAGTTCATTCGCCTTCTATTACTAATTGTTATTGGGATTTGTTTTCACGTATTAAATTTGTTATCTGTACAAATAAAAATCGAAAATGATTTCTAATGCCATTATTCTGGATAAACTCTTGTAGCGGTTTGTCTCGAATGGCTGTCTGATTAGACTTGACGATGTGCCGAAACATTTAATACTTAATAAAATATTGACTTTCACTACATATTTCTTAGAAGCGACAAGGTTGGTGATTGTAAACGATTTACTAACCAAAGTAATGCATTGTAGTTGAATTTCGTGAAAACCTAATGGTTAAATATTATTTTTAATGCATTGAGATATAGCCATAGCCGACCGCAACATGAATAATGCATACTAGAGGAGCGCGGTCACGCGGCGGTACAGCTGTTCTAGTTCAGTTGAAGATACCAGACCAATGGCGCACAAAACGATTGCAACTTCGTATAACAAAAGTCAAATGCTAAATTTCAAATCGTGCAAATGGACAAATGATAGATGCGAGGAACGTATAATAAATATCGTGTAGATTTAATTCGAATTAAACAAACGAGTATGTCAATTTTGTATTATTTACCTACGGAGGCAACAATGGGTTATGAACGGTATAAAAATATAGTAAAGTCCAATAAAAATATCTATGTAAGTATACGTATTTGATCTGTCCATGTGTTTATCGCCTGACTGGTAACAACAGTAACAGTTTTGCGTAAATTGAGATCAGATGGCTGTGCGTGGCAATATACATGTTTATTTGCATGATTTATTTAGTGAATCATAAAATCTCGCTCCAGTATA
>DWQQ01000597.1:0-10979 GCA_018244775.1 Oxynetra roscius flavomaculata
ATCAGAGTGAAAGCGTTCATGGCGAAAGCAATCTTGCCAAGGAATACAGCCTTGATGGCTGCGAAGGCGATGATTCCAAGGAAGAGGGGTATGAGGGCCGCCAGCTTCAGCTTCAGGAGCAGGAGGAGAGGGAGGAGTTGCTTGATCTTCTTTTTCTTTTTGCCACGAGCTGGAATGGAAAATATGTAAGATGAGAAATTCTGATCAGCATTCAAGGTAGGTTAAAACTTTACTCGGATAAACATTTGGAGTTGCACCAAAATCATTATCATTTTAAGTTATCTTAAAGTGGTATTTATTGTAAGTAATAAGATGTGTCATGGAATGTGCGTCATAAAATAATGGCGACGCGTAACTAGAAATGGCAAAGAGCCATAACTGGTGACTGGTAAAACTATAAATACACGCATATAAACACACTTCGGAGAGAAAGCATGCATTGTATTGTAAGCGTGATATTCTAAGGTTGTTAGGGACTTGCAAATTAGAGAATCTCGTAAAAGTACGTGAGAGTTATAGAAATATTCGAATATTTGACTTTGTATAGTATCTTAAATAATTATATATTTTTTACACTTTTATGATTGTAAGAGATTATATCAATTTAATATTCATACAGATTCCAGAAATTTTCAAAGATTTTTGCACAATCAATAAAGTAAAATTTTTAGTAAGCTATCCGTCTGACCTTATTTTAAGTTTTGTACCTAATTTTTTCTTAGCAACGTTTTTATGCAAGTTAATTGCATTTTATCTCTTTCTTCTTTGAATACCCTCAAAAATAGTTTATATCACTGAACTAAGAAGGCTCGTTAAATAAAAAAAAATGTGACAAATTGGTTGTGATGTTTACCTTCCTCATCCAAATCTCTAGATTCCTCAGCGCCATCTGTCAAACGTAACTGCAGTACGTGATTGTCTAAGAAGTCCCCGACATTAGTAGCGATTCTCTCTTCGAGTTGGGCCTCTCTAGTTTTAGGGTCTTCAGCCAACTGCTCGAAGCTTCTCGCAGTTCGTGACGAACCAGTGTTTATGAGGCTCATGCCCTCGAAAATATTCAGATCCTTAGCGCCGGCGAGCCTTTCCGTTAACTTGTACGCTTTTTCCTGTGGAAATTATTTTATTGTACATAATGTTTTAGACAATTGCATTATGCTTTTGCATATATATTCAGGCTCTTGTACTGTACTGTAATTCTAAAGACTGTAAATTCTAAAGACCATCCTTAAAATAGCATATTTAACATTTCTTGAACGTAAACTGAGCTTTCAACTTTATTTTACTGATTATTTTGTTGATACGGAATTTAAGATGTATTTAACTCCTGCATGTATTTACAATAGGCCATTTGTTTTCAATAATTGTACAATCAGTACCTAATGATTAAAAGTCATTGACTAAACAAATACTAAATAAATGATAACGGTAATCATAGTCGTAGTAGGTAACATTGAATTAAATCAAGAACAAATAATTTGATCAATGACAATTGCTTTTTAACCGCATATTTCAGCGCTTCTGAATATCGCTGTCGTTTGGCGTTACTAATTGAAATATAAGTATGCAACTTAGATTTAATTTAAGAAATTTAAACAATTAGCATTTAACATTGCATACTGCAATACTTTTTGTAGTTTAAAAATAGTTGTAAATTGTAATGAGTTTTTATATATCACTGAATTTATCACCAAACGTCTAATGTATGGATATACACTTCGCGACCTATCGCGGGTTTATCGCTTTATTCATTCACTTCACTTGGTAAACAACACGTAAATCACTAATCACCTTCAAACACAACGACGTGTCGTTCTCAATGCACTCGGAAACCGCACCCACGAAATTTTCCGCCAGCCCATGCTGTTCCACGGGGCTGCTGTACGCCGTCGCCAGAGCGGCCAGAACGGTTATTCTCTTCCACATAATCCCTCGGTATGTTCCAAAGCAGGTGTACTTCGACCGCCGACGACGATTCACTTATGATATGTTCCCAAAAAAACTGATGGATTTTATCCTTTGACTCCCCACCATGATTTTCTTATTGTAACGTAAAGCTGTGTGTACTGTTTGACGACGTGTGCTAACCGTTGTGCTTGATGTAAGCGGCAACGTAAGGATAAGTAGAAAAATAAATATTGAATGTTAGAAAGCGATGTTCGCTTCGACAACTAAATAAATACGCACTCTTACGTTTGTGAAGTCAGTGTAAATGAAACGAAAGAAAAAGTGCGAATGTTTGAATTTTCATCCGCGCCCAACTAACATCTGTATGCTATTTATCGATGCACGGCAATAGCGAACTTAATTGCACGGGTGCAAACCCTAAAATTGCATAAAGGATATATGATGAGGTATCAACTTCTTGTGCCGAATGCTGTTTGCGTATAAGTGAAAATGAATTATACATAGATTTTGAAATTGAAATCGGATTTCAGGATTACGTAAATGAGTTATAGTGCGTCCCATCAATATATTACTGTCACTTGGATAAATGCGATATTTCAGAGAATTTTAGACATTTGTTTGGATGGTACGTGGATGGTAGGACAAGTCAAATTTGTACGACTCAAAAATATTCAATATATATTTTATTTAGTTACTAGTCAATTCTTGCATAATTCCTTTCTCATCTTATATGAAGCTATTTCTTTAATCATAGGATTTGGGGTCAGAATGGATCATGGCCAAAAACCGGAAAGGAAGGTTGGTGCCCCGAATTTTATAGTTTGACCAAAAGAGATACTGCGTCATATTTTTCTATCATTTGCTAACGACAGCTTCGGAGTTCGGATGTCATATCGTATTGGCAGCATATAAACCTAAGGTAATTTATAATGGGTAAAGCATACTGGGTAGAAAAATGATAATATTATATGTTTAGCTTTAAGTAATTATATTTCAACCAAAATACATTTTAAACCACTACCAGTAATGTAAAATTAACTAGAGTACTAGTAATGTAAATGTAAATTATATAATATTTGTATTGTTTTTATAACTATATGTAGATTTCAGCGTTAATCGAGATTCTTAAAGAATTAATATTATAATAAAAAATCATCAGAAATTTTATTTAAATTCAAATTATACAGTGTCAAGTCTGCATCAAAATATTGCAAGGACTTAGTCATACTTATGCAATTTTCACTTTTGTTCAACGATTTACAGGCAATTTTATTCTTATAGATATTATAGGGACAGCTTATATGACCAATTTGTATGCATATGGTAGAAATCTCACTTTAAATTTCAATTTCGAAAGTAACAATTCGCAGTCCGGGCGATACTATGTAGCGGGACGAGAGATACGAAAAAACAAAAGGCTATCGAGATACTTCAAAAGAGTCCCCTGACTGATAATGATTTTGGTATGTTATGATATTTAGTGAATGTTACATAAGTGTCTGGTTTCATATGATTTTTTTCACTGTTATCAACGCTCAAAACCGCAGGAGTTAAATGACGTAAGTCACCTAGAGTCCTTTTGAATATTTCGTAGTATAAGGCGGTATTCATATTTATTTATTTCTTCTGTGAAACATATCCGAATCGAGCAATGCTAAGCGACTTCGGAAAGCAGTTAATACATATATTATATAATATCTGTACAATGAAACATGCTATATATTTTAAAAATAAAATAAAATAAATAACCGTCACGCCATATCCCTATATATTTTTATTATATTAATTGGTGTTTACCCAACAATTTTATAATAAGTTACGAATTTACTTTTGACTTGACTCAAATTACCGTCAATTGAGAGATTGATGTGCGAAATGGTAAAGGCACTTGTCCTATTAGAAGATGGATATATGCATCATATAACAACAGTAAGTTATTTAATTGAAACATAATCAATAATATACGAGTGAACGTGCCGATTAGGAGCTAGCAAAGGGTTTTTAGAAGATAAGCCCGACTTCTTATTCTACTCAGGGTAATAACCAGAGAAGAGTGTCACGGCCCTTAAATACAGTTCGCCATATAGTCATATTATCTTGAGAAAGTTTAGGACTTTACCTATGGCGATGCGATGGGTTTCATGTGAGTGAAATTCTAGCTGAACCAAAGGACACTTCGGCCACCGTGTTTCGTTTCATAATATAGATATTAATTTATATATTAACACGTCCGATTGATTGCGCAACTAAGATCTTTCTAATTGGCTTTGAGATAACGATTAATCGTCATATTGATGGCCGTGTCAATTGATATATAAATTTTATTTAACTTATATAACTGTTTCAAATGGGTATATTGACTTTGTATATTTTGAATGTATATTGATTTAACACGCCGCTTAGAAATCGCTCACGTGTACAATATTTTTTTATTATAACGCGTTTTGTTTTAGATTTGGTTTCAGATCTGTTCAGCTATTGAGTAAGGATACCGATACTTAGTCCGATGTCATTAAATTTTTTAATCTTTAATATGACCTGCTATGAAAATAATGACAAGTCGTGACAACTTGCCGGTTTTACAATCCGACGGAACCTCAGAGCTCTATGTCATAAAATATTTACGTGTATGATGTACGGTTTCTAAGAACAGAATAGAAAATTAACCTCAGCAAATGTAGCAGTAAATTATTGACGTCATAGCAGACTATGCATGAAGATTACATACTGTGCCCACCCTATATAGAAACGGGAGAAGAGCAAGTAGATGATGAGTTTATTAAGGAATTTATATTTAGAATGTAAGGAAGCCTTTCAGTTAAATTATAGCAATCAAGATACTGATTTCGATAACGTGTCATATTCAACTTATTAATATAGACGAGTAGAGCAGCTCTATATATCTGTTTCTCTATGTAGAGCACTAGTAACCAACCTAACCTAACGTTGTCTATATAAACTCTCTCTACAATTATTGCATAATTGATGCTGCTTAGCGGCAGGCTTACGTTGCTCATTAATCGTTATTGCACGCATTGCGGCAACCATTATACAAGGCGGCGGAGGGAACACCTCTAGATTTTTGAATGGATTTCGCACACTATATCGTCTCATCAAATGTTATGTGAAGCGATACGACAGATTCGACCAGTTCCAATTCATGCTTACAACTTTTACTTTTAATTCGACTTTAAGTGATTCACTTGGCGGGCGCGCGATATTATAATGATTCCACATGATCGACTCTATGTAATAGTTATTAATACTTTAGCTCTACATTAAATATTGGTATACGAAAACGCGGTATACAGCTAACTTGCTATGCGCAAGTTTATTTTTGTTGATTCTGGTACTTTTTTTTGGGTAAAATCAAAAGGTTTTATTGACATTATTTAGTTTATAATTATGGTATATTGTAAAAAATCATTTTTAATGAATTTCCGTGTTTTTTGATAGTATTCGTAATTAAGTATTCATCTATTGGAACGTTAGATTGAACATTTGCGAACTTCATAAATCACAATAATAAAAAAGCAAATCGTAAAATATGTTGCGACATAAATATATTTGATTATCACTTTATTGAAGATTATTACAGTGGAAAATAACGGCGTTAACCATCCAAGTTCAGTCACCTAATGTTACATACTAGACTAATCACAGTATGATAAATGTGATAAAAAACGGACTTACGTGTTACGAAATATGTATTAATGTTAGCTTTAATAAAATCACTAACGCTGACCATGAATCATTCATTATAAAGCGATTAAGTAATTGAGCTCAAGTGTACATCGATTGTTACATACTCAATGTTACTGCATTTCGTTGGTGAAAGTGTGCGCGACTGTACTCGGCACGAGGACTAGAATGGGGTCAGAAATTTTTGGGAGAGGCTTCCGAATTACGTAATACCGATTTGCCGACGCGTTGAGAGCTTAGACAGTCTGGGTGCTTAATTTTTATAGCTAATATCTTGAGACATTAATATCTTGGGTCATCTCCACACACGGTCATCTGATTCCAAAGTAGGTACTTAGCAGTTCCTGTGTTATGGTAATCAGATGGCTGATATACTACGTACATACCTAGAAATATATACTTAAATAGATATTTTTACACCCAGACACAGAACAAACACTTTTGCTTACCACACAAATATTTGTCCTGGGTGGGGATCGAACCCACGACCCCCGGTTCAGCGGTCAGGTTCGCTAACCACTGCACCAACGGGTCAGACAAGCTATTTATAGCTAAATTGTAATTTCAATTTTAAATAACTTTCTTTTCAGTGATCGTCGTAAATAATATCGTCATAATTATTTTATTGTATTTTCATGCCAAAACAATTTAAACTGGGACTGGATATAAAGGGTTTTTAAGGCATGTTTAGTCCATATAAGGGCGCGTAGTCCCTTCCTAAGAAAGATCTTCCTATTAGGATCACCCCCAAACACCTATTAGATAATAAAAAAATCTTTACTTACATTGAATGCTATTTTTATAACAGATTTTAAAGTTATTTTTTGCACTACCGTCTCAAGTACTAAAAGCAGTTACTGCACTGTCCAATAAAAAAACATCAAGCGGGGCAGCTCATTGAATGACTGACGGCGGTCGGCAATGGTTTGCCAAGTTCTCAAGTAAACTTCTCCGTTTAATTTTACTTTTTTTTTTTTAACTTTAATGCTCACATATTCTCATTATTTGTACACAGATTTCTATTCTGTATAGTACGAAATCTGCGTTTTATTTGTGATTCTAATAAAATGATCAGAATTGTTTCTAACAAGTTGCAGGGTGCAGATATTTCAGACAAATGCATACACTATAATAATATATTTAATAAGTCACCAACTTCCTAAGCACAGACCAAACGGATGTAGTACAAAATTGCATACTAGACTATTTGACTTCCGGTTCTACAGTCTCGACAGCCTGAACAGCCTGTTTAATTGTCACCAACTGATTTGGAACATTTTAATGTTTTCGTGATTTTTTTGCAAATTACGTACATACATACAAATTTACAAATACGTTTTGTTCAGCTTAGGTTATCTCATAGATCTAAGGTATATTCCCATGTACGATTTTGCATGAGATTTATTTCAAATGTGTGCTGTTATTTAATAATAATAATATTAATATCTTAGGACCCTCTCATCCCAAAAACAAAACGGCTGATAAACTACATACATTCGTATAAATACATATAACGTTGTGTAGGAAATCCGTATTTGTTACCTACATATGAATGTTTTTAATGTAGATGAATTTGAATTTTTATTCATTTATTAATGAAACTGAAATTGCAAATTTTAAGAAATCATTATTAGGTAATGTGAATATGTAATTATGTTGAATGAATTAGTGTGTAAAAAAATGTTACTATTCGCTAAAGATTGTGGTTTCGTAATATTTTCTTTTCAACTCACTAATTAGGTAAATTACAATTTTATAAATTTGTATACTAATTTTAGAATTATAAATACATTAATACATCCGGTTTCATAATTAAATGTATTCTAAATTATATTATACATATAAACTGGGACTCTAGAGGAATTATATTAATCAAATTATTATAAATCAATTTCTTATTATATTATTAACACATTTATTATTCATAATGATCTTCTCATTAACGTTGTCCGTAATGATCACATTATGTACTTTTTTAATTCAACTATATGAACTATTGTCATAATCTAAATTCAAATTTGTATTTATGCCAATAAATTTAAGGACTAAAATACCTTTCCTTTACTCGCCCTTATTACGTGTTAAGTTAAAACGAAAACCACACAAAGTATTTCTCTAATAAATCTACTAAGTACCGTTCAGTCCAAGGCCGCCTGACTAATCAGCTGCTTTCTTCTCGAAGGAATGTCCTGTTGCGAGGAATGCGAGACTTGTGACCTCGTGCCGCGGGCGTGGCTCTTGTTACGCCAAATTGTGTTATTTAAACCGTTAAGCACATTTAAGCAAAAGGTATTTAAAACATCTCTACAGGCCCGGCCCAGTTAGGAATCGGATGGCCTCATATGAGGTGTTCTTACTTATTAACTGACTCACTAATTTTACGGAAGTAGATTAAAGTGTTGCAATTTTTTGTTAATAGTGTTTCACGGTTTAAAACAACAACAAAAATATAACAAATCTGCATAAATGTCTGGGTATCTAGGTATAGCATGTACGTAAAAAAAAATTAGTTCTCTTAAATGCTCTCACTTTTAGACGTAGGTAGAGGACAGAAAACTAGAAGCGGAAACAAGCTATTCAATAAGTTACAATTACTCACGAATCATTTCAGTCCATTTCTCAAAACTAGCAATGCAATTAATTGTATTAAGCGTTAATTTGCCGAATTCCATTGTTAATAAATTGGCAACAATCCGTGAACAAGGTCTGTGTAGTATGTACCTTAGAATTTATATATGATCTGAGATAAAAGTGGCTAAAAAATATCACCTGTTATATTGTTATCCCTATAAAAAAACTACAAATAAAAGTTCACTGCTCGTCCAATGTGATTGTAAAGAGGCAAATAATTTACAAACTCAAATTATGATGGATGTCGTAATAAAATGAACTTTTGGCAGCCTCTTGTAGGAATTTACTAAAATGTTAAAAGTCTCGACTAAAACGGTTAGATACTGGCTGATGGGGGAGTCAAGAGCCTCCAAAACCTGCGCGTATGGATGAAGAGACCGATGAAAATAGACGAAGTACGTCAGATTTGCAAGGACAGAGATGTTTGGCAATCGGTGCTCTCTGCCTACCCCGCTGGGGATCTGGCGTGACGGTTATTTATTTAAAATTCCAAGCTTTCTGCAAAAAAAATCTTGTAATTAATTTTAAACGTTCTTCTTTACAATTTACTTTAAAGTCGTGCGGCGGAAGTGACTTCGGTTGTTTCATTTGGCGTATATTACTTTTCACCAGTATCAGTTTGGTAGTGCCAAGAAAATTCAGCGTATTCAATACATAATGAGGAGCAATTGATGCTAAAACACAATTCAATATTATTTATAGTTTTTTTTTTATGCGTATGAAACTTTCGGTGATTAATCGGATTGTAATTGTAATAAACTTTAAATATTTCTAAGCCAAAGTCCATTTTCCAGTACTCGATGTGGTATTTACTAAAGTAACTCAACAAGAGGGAGCGACATGCCTGGCGCATTCTGGGTCGCGCTAAGCATTTACATATTAATATGTAACCCACAACTAAATGCATACATCTAAATCCAAGAGCCCTATGAATCCATGAGATGTGTGAATATTTCTTTATTCATAATATTTAACAGAAAATCTATAAGTTAAGAAAAAAATGGAACGGTTTAGAATTAATTTTGATACTTAATAATTTTATTTTTTCCACTCAACAATGAATTAATTTATTACTTTACTAACAATGGATTTCCGCCAGGTGTCGCCTGATACAATTAACTATCTAACAATATAACATATTACATAATTTAGCTTATTTTCAAGCTTTTGTACGTATCGTAAAACTTTAAAATAACTTGTAAGATTATACAGAAACTTCTAAATGTTTGTTGCATCGAGATAATCTTTCGGATCTTTCCCGTTTGGCATACCTCAGGGTGGGTCGCCGATTTTCGCGACCGTCGACTTAAGCCCGATATATTGTGTAATCGAAACTTTACTCAAAAATGAAAGTTTTTTTTTTTGTTCGTACACATCGCAACACTTCCGCTTATATCATCGCGTAACGTATACACCACTATGGACCCACTTTCTTTTACTTAAGAGTGAAAGTTACTTGACTTGGACATTTCGGTTGACCTTAAGCTTTGTGGCAAACCGTTTGCGAACTCATTGACACGTAGACCTATTATGCCTTTTCTATTTATTCGAACACATCGCTAACGCATATAGTCGTTATTGTATAGTAGACTGTAAGTTTGCTGCATAAGATTCAATTTTGAGCGATGCTAGAGATAAACATAATAAAGTGCCGAACAATTAGTAAAAGCTCGATGAGGTCGCACGCGTTGATGTCTTTTCTTAGAAACGTCATTTATCTTGCCCACACATTTACAACTAATTGTGTTGTCTGTGCCTCGGAGTAAATACTGTGACCAAATGATGAAAATATATGAATAAATCAAGATTCACGCGTTCCCGTAATTATAGTATTTAATGCATTTTTAAGGCTCTACATTTGTGTAATTGACGTACCTATTTATGGTTCTTAAGCCATGAATGATAATTAGTACAAAAGTTATGTGTAGCTTTCACTTATTTGCCGTCTAATAAGGCTTCAACTATAACCGAGCATATATAAGTGATTGTTAGCTTAGCTAGGTTTTTTACTACCCTTTTTTGTCACAAACTGGATATCAGGTCACGGCTAACAGTACAAGGCCCGTGAGCGTGGGATGGGAGAAATTACAAATTAATTACGTTTGCATTGTCTCGAGAAAACTCTTCATCAAAGTGCCTCATATTCCTAATAGAACATAAACAGTATTTATAAAAACGGTAATTCGTATTCACGCTCTATGCTTCGCTATTCAAGAGGAGAAAATATTTTGGAAAGTTTCGTATGAAATTTTGCTAAATAAAATATGAGATTATAATGCTATGCAAATTTATTTGTGTGAAGGAAAAAAGAATAATAGACAATAATTATTAATATTGCTTTATTGTTATTATTATTATTATTATTATTATTAAGACCTTCCATTCAGCTGGCAAATACAATCAATTTATTAATCAAACCTTAACTTTAAATATTTTCTTACAGCTTATACAACAATGATATCACATTTGCTTTTTTTATAGCAATTTCAAAGTATAAACCGTATTTCCTTTTCTTACATTGCACCAAGTTGCTTTTTTTTACATTGCAATCACAAGCACCGCGAGTCACACGCGTACCAGCTGCCTTAACGTATTGTAACGGCATTGAAATTAATTAATTATATTTATAACTATCTTCAGAATGTCAATTTTTGTACCTAGAAGGCGATATATGGACTCGCGCTCTGCGATGACTTCGAGCGGGTGCGGCGCAGCGTATTGCCCCCAGGCGCGTATCGCCC
>DWQQ01000598.1:0-10977 GCA_018244775.1 Oxynetra roscius flavomaculata
ATGTTTGGCACTCCGTGCTCTCTGCCTACCCCGCTAGGGACTTGGCGTGACGGTTATTTATTTATTTATTTTTATTTTATTTTACTTTAGTTTTACATACGCGGTTCATTCTGTTTGCCAAATTGTTTTACACATTCTAAGAAAGTAAGCTGTAACGTTAAGTGGTTGTATTTATACTCCTTAGCGGGCAGTAGGCTACACTATGACGAACTAATTTCAACTTAATCTCCGGGCATTCCACGTGAGGTTGGAATTGTCCTTGGTTGAAGACAAGACTTAATTGACAATAAAAAAATTTAATCAACGATATTAACGATAAAAATAATCAATATAATTTTATTTTATTTATTTCAATAAAGTTCACTAGAAATGTAAAATATGCAAGACAAATGAATTTTAGGGAGCACATATATATTTGCTAATCACGTTTGAGTGTAAGATTACAGTTTTTATACAGTAAATTTTAAAGAAAACCGGACAATCAGACGAAAGTAACACAAGCATACAGCCTATTTAGAATACCTACTATAAAACGTCAACTAAAGTGACTTGTAACATTTTTTTATTACGAAATTTTCAAATGAACGGGAAGAAAAACAAAAGACACACTAATTAAACAGTTCGAAGCGGGGAAGCCGGTTGTGTTTTTTCATTGTGCGATAACAGCAGGACTCTTCGCAATGTTTGCGCGCGGTTGTTTGTCATAGGCCGCCAACGACCCTAATGGTACTTTTGTTTTTCTTCATTTAGCCACCCGAGGGCGCTTGTGTTGTGTTTGGCGACACAAAGGAATTCCTCCATAGTGAGCGTCGGTTCATCTAATGTATGAGGGTATACCGCACGGGCTTATGATTCCCGTCCAGAAGCCGACGGTGTTGGCGAGCTAATTGAATACTGTGTTATTTGCGAGTACGCATTCCACTCAATATAGATGAGAGCTGCTCAAGGGTATTGTCTGTCACTAATAGATTACTATCTACTTTGGCATTACGTGCCTAATTATTAATGACTACGAGAATATTCGTATGACGGATAAATTAACATATTTGATGTATGACAGTTTACTAAGAAATACGTGTTTATATTTTGATATGTAATTTTTACTCTAATCAGGAAACTAGCTTTCGACAATTGCAAGAATGTTATATATTATTAGTTCACTGTACTTAAATTCAGGAATAATAAGACTAATTAAGAAAAACAGCTATTTGAGTTTGTTAAGAGGTTAACACAAAACTAGCTGCCAAGTTTTGTATTGTCTCCTTCGTAACTTATCTCGTGAATCTTACTTGGAGCGAGGAAACTACGAGTATAAATGTGTAATATCTATTGTCTTCTTGTACTTACCAGTTTACAATGAGCTAGAGTCTTTGAATTGAGGCGATTTAGAGCATGATCCGTCACGACCCGTATAACCTGCTGTACCATGGTTTGGCAGACATGTCTTGGGTTTTACGTAACTTACACGCCAATAGAATATAATAAGACTGCGTATATACGGTTTCAGGTTTATTATTATGTACGCATTGTGTCGTATATAACAGAATGTACGGCACATGTGTACGGGCCGTAAGCACGAATGCCTAAAAGACGGTAATAACGTTAAGATTTCAGCCGTCCATAATCGCCCATCTGATTCCAGAGTAGACAGAACCTGTGCTATCATAACCAGTTAATACATATGTATGTACAAAGGAATATATGCTGATAAATAAAAGTAAATAAATAACCGTCACGCCAGGTCCCTAGCGGGGTAGGCAGAGAGCACCGAATGCCAAACATCTCTGTTCTTGCAAACCTGACGTGCTTCGTCTACATTTATCAGATATGCTAATATATGCTTATACAAGTGTATATATTCTTCTACAAATAGATACTTAGAAATAGTTATGTTGAATGCTAAATAAAAACTTGTGCATATCGCACAAATATTTTTCCGATGAGAATAGAACCCACGACCAGCGGTTCAGAAGGTAAGCGCGCTAATCATTGATCTAACGGATCATTAAAAATGTTTTAAATAATCGGGGGTATGGTGAAAAGCTTCATAGCGACAATTCGAATTGTAGCTAAGACTTTAAGAAGTTTGTCTTCTGTTGTGTGCTAAGCAACTTTAAAATAAAAAAATAAAATGAGATTTTTGTATCTTGCAAAATATGTTACATATTTGTTAGAATTCTAAATTCAAGCGCACTACCTAAACGTTTGCTGTGAACCGAACAAATCAGGCGGCTTAAAATATACAGCCGCCTCTAATTTTTACGACCGCAACTTCAATTGCAGCTGAAACGTTGAAAGCGGTCGTCCGTGAACTCGAATGCATCTGTCACAAGCCGAGTAGGGTGGTGAGCGACGTGGAATAGCTTGTGTTACGAATCATTTGCACCTTTATTTTTATAATACCAATACAAAATGTATAAACTATGAACATACATATAACATACAGGATATTAAGCTTTACTTAAATGTTATTCCATATGAGTTTAAATTCCGTTTTAAATTCCAAATACAAATGTCATTCGAGATATCCATTTAGTTTCCAGCATTTTTATATTAAGCCCCTAGAAATGATTCCGTTATCATAAATAATTGACGCATGCTCATTAACGCTAATTTATATAGTTGCAATATATTCTTATGTATGTATATACTCATATGATATTTTCTAATGTTTAATATGTTCTTATGAAAACTTAATAACAGACTTAGATTATCCATTTTCCTTAACACTTACTTAGTAAGGAGATCTAACATGCCTTTATAGTTGTTTCTAAATGAGTGCTTATGATTTGTGATGAGAAATGTATTCCTAAAAAATAAAATGTATAAAATATTACTTCACAATAGTCACGAAACGTTGGTGTGTAGGGAATTATAGCATGTGTCGCATACAAACTACACGGAGTGTGGACAGTCAAATCACTGAACTATTATACCGTGAATAACGGACGTCAAATTTATAGTTACGTAATTATTTGGACAGAGCTAACAGAATATTATATGAGCATTAACAATATAGATTAGAATATGCTTACGTTGAGAATGTTCTGTTGACAACAATTTGTGTGATGTAAATTTGTAACAATGCATAGTTTAATAATGTATGCAATATTTTCAATACAATAATGCAGTTCTACACAAATTGGAAATGGTCGTGCTCAATCTTCTCATTCATAAAGTGTAATTCATAAGCAAACATCTTTATAAAAATTACTACGTTTTAGGGCGTTAAATTATCAAAGGGACATATTTTTAAGCGTACATTGGTTCCCTTCAAGTGTGTACTCATCAAAAATCGCTGCATTTTTATAATTATTCGGCTACTTTTTACTCGCTGTCCTTTGTTTTCGTCAAATGAGGCCCTCTTCAGATGCTATGTTACTTTAGTTTTAAATACTAAATCATTATTTTTTTTACCTGTATTTTCCTTAAAATAACTTTCTCGACTCATCCTATAATGTGAACTGTCTGAGTCACACTGCGTGCAGATTAAGTAGTTTTTAACGATCTCCAATCACAACGCCGATTCTATCCAAGACTGTACTGAATTGAATGGATCAACAAGTTTCGCACCTACAGTCATACCCACGCCTCTTGTCTGTATCTAATAGCTGGTACATTAAAGATTCAATGTCTGATAAATATACATTTAATATCCACCGACAGATACTTGCATCGCGGCTCTGAGAAATACCTCATTCATCATAAACTTGAAACAGATTTTGATCGTTATTAATACAAATTTGATTTTATTTATAAATTTAATATCATTGGAATTTACTTTTTAATAAGAATTTCGATTTAATATGTCAAATAACGTTTAAAATACAAAGATTTTTAACAATGTTATATATTCATATCCGTGTCATGTACTAAAGAGTAAAGTTAGGGAGGCCGGAAGGTCACTGATTAGTGTCGACGATGAGCTCTCGAGCGTGAAGATAACGACACTCGTGACACTCGGCGACACTGCGTCAATGAGCTTCACTTCATTACATCGAAACTCTTATTGAACAAGAGTATTCCAAAATACAGCAACTAATTTAAAATTTGTTTTGTTTATTTCAAAGAGATTTAATATTGATATTTGTGTACGAGTATATAACGTATCGATGTAGGTCATATATGAAAGATTTGAGTAAAAATTAAAAGTTTTGTCCTTTAAATTTATCTTCATAACTAAACTAATGAGATTAAAAAATTGGGAATACAAACATTTTTATACGACTCTTACTTATAAGTTGTATTACCACTAAACAAGTTGAAAAGTTCATAGAATTAGACACCTTTATCTATACGTATAGTAAAAACAATCACTCTCACAACCCAATAAACTGTAAACCTATTAACCCAAGTGTTAATATTTTACATACTTTTGAGGAACCACTATTCCCCGGGCTGTTTTAATACTCGTATATCGCCTAAAGTTCAACGTATAGCGCTTCTTCACGTCAATGCACTGTAATAACATCGTACATCAATGCACGTTAACCAGATTTCTCTAGAAAGCCTTATATAATATCTGTATGGCAGGACGCCTTCGCCTTTGCTAATACGATTATAAGTATGCCTAGGGTTGTCAATTGCGATATAAACGTACTATAAATTGAAGTAAGGACTCTAAGGGGGTTATATAAATATGAGGTAATTTATCATCTCACTAACGATGGGTTAAGGTCCTAGCTTACTACGCTGGTCAAGTGTGATTTGGAGTAAAGCGCTTTAGAGAATGTTATGGAGAAACTTCATATATTCAGATCTTACAAAATTATTTCTGAGTGTTATAGCGAGCAATATATAAAATTGAAAAGCTAATAACATCGTAAAGTTAACATGCTCGGCAGGAATTTGACACCTGTCACAATTGTTTTTTTCCAAGTCATGCCAGTTTTATTGAGGTGTATTAACAACAGTTTAATATTAACATCTTTTATCTCTGTCTATTAATATTTATATACATATTATCAGCAAAACGTTGTATGTGAAATACGCTAATAAATCAAAGAATAAACTTTTGGACAGCCCTTAGTTTAGTTAGGATTTTCGCCAACGGGGGTGACAGTCGCCTGCCGTCTGGGAACGTTTTAGCTTACCTACAAAATGGCTTGTAAAATTAAATTGCGAGGTGCCGGGACTCATTCATAATAATTTGTAAACCGACTTTCAGAGTTATCTAGCATACAGGAAGTTTTCCATTAAAGCAGAATGATAAATAAAGCAACTTTTATAAAAATACACACCATTTTTCTCGACAATTGTCATAAAGTACCTAGAGATATTTCTTCTAACAAAAATACATTATTATAACAAAACAGCAGTGTCGGGTGTCTCTGTACATTAAAGGTATGTATCAACATGAAGAGGAGACGATAAGAGAAAGGTAATAGAAAACAATAGAAAGATGTTTAATTTTCTTGTCTGTCTGTTCGGTCGCGCACATTTCTAATACATCTGGTGAGATTTTGACTCCATTATAAGATAGATCTTGATTTAAGGCAAACCATAGGCTTTATTTGATTAAAATCAGATGTCAAGAAAAAGATTATCCTCATGTAAAGATATTAGCTTGATAATTGAAATTAAATTCCACGGGGTCAAAGTCTTGGGGAATAGTTAGTACATACTAAGATACTATGTACTTCACATTACGGCTAATCATAAAATTACAAATTAATGGGAAGTTTGCAACAATCTGTACCAAAACGCACTAATAATTCATAATGAAACTGTAAAAAGCATTACACGTGTTTGTAAATAATTTTGTAATCAATAAGTTTTAATGTCCATGAAAATATCCAGCTAAAAGGAAAGCAATTGCAAAATAACATTTAAAAAACAGATAATACTGTAGAGTACTTCGGTACCGGGAATTGCATTTGAATCCTGTTCGTGTAATGGGATAAAGGAATTGGAAAATTGGGTTATAGCGAATCAGTAATTACATACACGACATTTTTAACCTTACTACTGTAGTGCTTAATGCGGAAAAAACTTTAAATTGGAAAATTGTATTAGAAAATGGGATATTTAATAAATAAATAAATAAATAAATAACCGTCACGCCAGGTTCCTAGCGGGGTAGGCAGAGAGCACGGAGCGCCAAACATCTCTGTCCTTACAAACCCAACATGCTTCATCTACATTCATCAGTCTCTTCATGCATACAAGCCGGTTTCGGAGGCTCTTGACTCCCCCATCAGCTAGTGCCTGACCTACTTGGTCGAGATAAGTAAGTCTTGGCCTCCCTCGACTCTTTCGTCCATTTATTTTTTTATACTATTTATATAATTATATGTATATCTGTATATTCATATTTTGTAACTATTTATTTCATGGTTACACCGTGATAGTTTACACTCTCTTATCGGATTTTATTTTGCATTTGTCTTTAATGTAATTAGCTACCAGCAAACTGTCACCATCGCCCTGAGTGGGACCGGGTGGAACCATCACGACACTCGTGTCCTGCGCTCTGTGTACTATGGGGCGTGATGCTCGATTACCGGCGTGTGACATCGTGTAGAGGGTATAATCGTAGGTGGCGGCCGTCGTGGCTTATAACAGCCGGCAATAGATATCTTGTCGGTTTTCGAGCACATATCAACAGAAATTGTCGGGTAATTACACGATCGTCCGTCTTCAGCGAGCACTCATCCTAGAATACAGCGGGGCTTCTCATACGTACCTGTTACCATTGTTATTTGCGTACTGGATAACTACGGTGGCTATGCGATGGTCGAATGTGGAAACCTGTATCGAAGCGTGTGAAATAGACTTTTGACACGATCACTGAGCGGACCACGGACCCCACGGCCGATTTTGTAAATTGCCCTGAACTTATAATTCCCAAATTATAATTACTATTATTCCCAAGTTATTGGTTTTTAATTAAGTATTAGGTACTCTTGTTTATCATTACGATAAATTTTACAAATACGTTTCTGTACAACCTCTGTGCTTAAGATAAAAGGTTATCTATTAGAAATAGCTGTTAGAAATACCTCTCGTCGTTCTATTTCCGTCCTGAATATGATATTTATTACCTTCTACCGTTTCATACAATAGGCATCTAGTCCGATGCTTATTGGCATTCTCTGCAGTCAATTCTTACCCAATTTGTTTTAAATATGATATACAAAGTGCATGTTAGCACTACAAGCACCAAGTGGAACGTATCACGTTCTTACAGTGTTACACACCTTTAACAGGAATAGAAAATTCCCTAAGTCTCTTCAAATATATGTCTCTCCCGTTACCTGATAATGCTTGTTCAAAACATAAAGTACATTTAAATACGAACATCGTCATCGAACATTAAGTCAACATCCGGCGATATTCTTCGGCAGGTTCTCAAATGAAGTAACTTGGTAAGTAGTGTTAATTTTGTTCAATATAACAGAAACAACCTTCGTGTTCTAGCGCACTAAATAGAGCTACAGGTCTAGTCGCTGGACTCAACGCCATCGTCGCTTGCCACAAATATTTAATACAACGAACGTATTTCACTTATTCGGCCAAAACATAAAATTTCACATTTAATAGGCAACAGATCTAATTAAAACCATAGTTTATATTACCTAAGACCAATGTTTTTATAAACAACCCCACCATCCTCAAAGAAACATGGCCTCCTCAAATAAAAGCAAAACTTGAAATCTAAAACGTTCTTTATAAATGCTCCCCTGGTAGAAATGTTATACAACCTTTTCGCCTATAGCATTTATAAAGATAGTTGATGAAAGCTCCGAGCCTCGCCATATCGATCCACCCATCCTCCGGCGTCCGCCACTCCCACTGGGCCCACAAAAATAAACGCTACTGGAAATTTCCATCCATCCGCTTGTAAGAAAACATTGTATGGTATGAAAAATACAATCATGCAATTGCATGCACGCATGCTCAAAGTTATGTATATGATAAAATAACAACAGTTAAGTAAGTGTATAGAATTTTCATAATTTTGTAAATTGGTCAAATCCCTATCGAACAGGATTGTTCTGCACGCCACAGTGCTTATATCGGTTTCTGTGCAACGATGCCTGGTTACATGTTGTCAATTTAAATTGTTTGTGTGACAGGAGACTCAAAATGGGACATAACTCTCTAAATACTCTTTGGGAGCAGCAAGGCATCAGTAGATACCACTAAGCCCCTATAGTGGTTAATGTTACATATTTGCATAGACAAGCCATCTAACTTATTTAGCGCCATTAATCAATGAATTCTGTATCTCCAGATCCTAAATTGAAATCTAAAAGTAAGGAGTGAAGTTAAATTCATATATTTTAAATGAAAAACACATTGAGTTTTGGTTTATCATCGCCAGTTTTGCATGGAACAGTTCCGACAACGTATATTACTGGTGCTTATTCAATATTCAGTAGAAAAAAATAGTGACTTACGTACATTATTATTAAATAATGATAAGCCAATATTGATTCATACATGTTGTCTAAAGTAATAAATTGTTATTGTAAAATTAACGTAATCAATAAACATCATAAAGTACGATTATGACTGTTATTCTATGTTCAAATCACTTGTTATACAAAAGCAGTACCCGTTTCCCGTTCGCTTCGTTGAACATAAATAACATTCCTTTTTCCTTTCACATGTATGATAGTAGCTGGGACACCTTTTCCAGTCCTGAGAATTGGGTCTTGTGAAAATATAACTTTTATTTTAAATAACAAACAGACAGAAAAAATAGCGTATGCTTCGTAATCCTCAGTGGTACAATCTATCTACATTCAAAATATCATCGAAATCGTCTCAAATAAATAAATGAATAAATAGTTGCAATGAACGGTCCGAATTGTAACTATATTATGAAATAAGTATAGTACCCTAAATAAAACAAAATCTATTTAAACAAATAATGATAACTCATCGCAAAGAAGTGTCCGTGAGCATTGAATATCATATTATTGCTTTTTCACGAAAAACAACAGGTCAATCACCAAAGGAGCTTCTAACATTACAAGCACCTACACTCACCTCCAGTCACATGTTGTTACAAATCCGCAATACTCCGTAGTATTTAGCTCATAAATACCCTACTAACTCTACAGGGCAATGAATATAACATTTCGCCCAATCTAGCATATTCTAGTTTTGAATACTTTAAAATGTCTGATTATTACGAAGATCTATTATTATAAGTTAATTTTTAAATTCCAAAAATAAAATAAGCTTTAAAATTATTAGATGTCTAAAATTAAGTATTCATTGTAAAGATAAAATTGAACTATTTATTATGATCAAATTTATGTAAGTGATTGTACTTAACTGTTACTAGACGAGCCGGCTCAATTTACAGGTATTTAGTTCCCGATTAATGCTTCATTCGAAAACAAAAGGTTGATGATTTTTCAATTACTTTATAAAAAACAAATCCTATACTTGTTATTAATTAATTCCAAGTATAAAATCGATTTACTGCACTTTGCTTCATGTTTTCAATAAATAAAAAAGTGTGGATCAAATTATTATTAATTAATAAATAGATAAATATTTTGCAACATTGCACACTGCCATTGCATCCCAAAATGGCCATGCTGACGCGGCGACGCCATATTAACCAGGCGTCTGATAAAGGACTTGTTTACATATCCTAATTGTTAATTGTATGGTTAATTTTACATCCAGACAAAGAACAAATTTATTTGCTCACTACAGAAATAGTCCCGGGTGGAACTCGAACACACGACCCGGCTCTGCACCACTGGATCAGTTCTTAATTCGAGTCTATCAAAAAGCCTTATTAGCTGTAATGTTTACTGCTTTAGGAAATTCTAATACTTTCGGAATTATAAAAGAAATTACTTTTCACTAATTGATAAATTAATGTCACAATATATTGAATAGTCTATGGTTACATATTCTATATGTAACCAAACTTTGTTAACGTAACGTAACGAAACTTTGTTAGAAAAGTCCGTGGGGTGTAGTCCGTGGTCAATTCTCAAAAAGTACTGTTCTCCTTAACATCAGTGTCTATGCTGCCGAGGACCAAGTCTGGCTTATGCAGTTCATTGATTATTTCTATGTATTAAAGATAAATAGAAACAAGATGACCACAGATTTCATCAAATATACATGTCGTTTAATTTCATGTAATATTTGAGTAATACTAACGGATGACACACACTTATGCTACAATAAAATTCACTGAAACCCTTGACTCTCTGAATTCCGTAAAAAAGAACTTGCACTTAACTCACTTCTCTCAACTCTGCCCTTGTTTAATTTGAATACTTCAAGTTAAAGCCAAGGTTTATGTTTGTATAACTTGAAGAAGAGTGAGTGAGAGAAAAATTTAACCTCACACTCAACTTCATTAGGCAACGCGGTGGCTGGAAAATGTTAATATGAAATGTTATATAAAATTATATATCTGCGAGTGTTGTGTTATTAAAACGAAAATGTACCCTTTCATTTATTGCGATGCTTGCTATTTATTATCTATCGAATGAAATTGATCTCAATGCGAGGTGGTTATATAAATATTAAATGCAAACTGCGTACTTATTACACAAAAACGGCGACATTGCTGAATTATTCCGCGAGCTCTTTCACTGATACCTATAATAAGTACTTTTTGACTGTGATAATATTATCGTCAGCAAAAACATCGAATATATCTGTAAAATTGTTCGTTTCGGTTATTTTTTATGCATAAAATTCATTCGATCGCAGAAATATAAAAAAGCATCTGGAATATTCACCACTCTTGTATGCAGCCGTCATATATGTATTTAACATTAATTATTTAAATGATCTACACCAACTAATAATAGCTTTATTATATGTTTAGACAATACTCGTAGATACTGGTCATCATAATTACACATTTGTTTTTTATATTTACTGAACTTCACGCCCTTACACCTTATGCAAATGCCAACAAAAGCGCAAACATTTATAATAATAACCGTCACGCCAGGTCCCTAGCGGGGTAGGCAGAGAGCACGGAGT
>DWQQ01000599.1:0-10975 GCA_018244775.1 Oxynetra roscius flavomaculata
AACCTCCACGAGCACTACGACCACGATATTTGGTATATGTAGGTAAGACATTTTTTTCGTGAAAAAGGCTTTTATGCTATCTACTTGGTTGTAATTCCGAATTGGATGGTACTTCAGAGCATCAGCTTACCTATCAATTGATCGCTCATTTACCATTAACAGCTTGCGGCAGTTAGTCGTATTGTATTATATTGTATTGTATTGTATTATAGTATTTGATTATAAGCAATATTTACAATTTATTCTTTAGCCAATGCTAACTTTAGTAATGGAATAAATGATTAATTATTAGTTCGTTATTGAATTTTTATAAAATATTTTTAAAAAAAGATTTAATTTTATCTTTTAAGTAAGGTCATGGTGAAACTTTCCCAAACCACCACTTTGTATACAAAATAGAGCAGTGCGAAACGTTATAACTCGAAACTCATACGAAAGTCTCTGTTTACGTTTGAAAAATTCTAAATACACATGACAGATCGCCACGTGAACTCTGACCACTTTTCGTGTACCAAATGTATGGGGTACGCTCATGTATTTCTGAACTTGGATAATTTTTGACCGTAATGAAAACTACTAATCGTTTAAAGAATTATTTTCTAAGCCGTGACTACTCCGTGACTAGGTCGATTAAGCTCGGTTGAAATATTACCATATTTATACGTTTATCGTGAATTCTCGTTAATTATTATTAGTTAATTAAATGTGTAACTTGCACGGTTGTATAAATTGAAAATCATTTAAAAGGAAAATCTTTTTTATATATGCGATTATTGCTCCTTATTTTAATAAATAAAATATCACATTCAACATTAAAAATAAAAAGGTTCTAACATAAACATAATTATGTATATGTATGTTGCAGAAAAATTCATCGAAATATTAATGCGATAAATTATATAAGATTTCGAAGAAAAAAATCTTAATTTGTTTGATATCCATATGTATTGATAGACTGGCCCGATAGTGCAGTGGCTAGTGAATCTTACTACCGAGCTGGGGGTCGGCGGTTCGACTCCCACCCAAGATTAATATTTGTGTAATGAATACAAGCATTTGTTTTGTGCAACTGTGTATAAAAAGAATATCTATATAAGAATTTATTTATATGTTATATAATTATATGTTATACTAGTATATCTGGTTACCATAACTCAGGCACTGCTTAATATAAATATGTGGAGATGTTCAAAGTCATAACGATTATAATAAATAAATATGAGAAATTCTTTTTCCCCTTTTTTGGTTCTGTTTTTATTCAGTCTTGGCCTTTTTACCTTTATTTTGAACAAATAACCACTTTGCAATATAAAACCCATACACATATATTTGTTTCTTACTGCTCTCGGAAAATTGATCTTAAGATCGCCTCTCGCTACATAAGAAACTTTCAATTATTGTCTTAAGATTTCTTAAGATGAGTTTCTTATGAGTTTTCCATGTTAAATACGTTTTGAAAACAGTATAATACAAAAGCTACTTGTTAAACTTTCAATTGTTGTGAAGTATCTCTCTGAAGGTTCAAAGATGTGTCCAATTGGATTTTCCTTTTGTTTTTTATGAAAACTTTTCTTTTGTTACAAGAGCAAGAGCAAGGAAGAGTCATTGACCGCTGTCACTCATAGACGTATGCTATTAATCTCAAATGAGCCTGTAAAATATTGTCGACAATAACTCCAGTTAGTATTAATTCTTAATGCCCTATTGGTCTAATGGTTAGGGATCCTGACTTGAGAGCCGACTTCATTAGCATTAATTAAGAAATTTTCTATGTTTCTATGTAAAGTAATCTATATGAGTATTTAGAATGTTGTATGTAAAATTTTATTTATGTAAATATCATATCTCTGATCACTATAGTACAAGTTCTGTCTAGTTTCGTAATAAAAGGCGATGTTTTAATTGTCCTGATATAATATTATTAATGTTAATAGAACTATCAGTGGGACTTTTAGTATACATCAGTAAAATAAGATTAGTTTGTGGTTAGTATATATTATATACTGTTTATTATCTTTGAATTTGGTCATACACGCGTAGCTATTCGTAAGTACTGAGATGGTCGCCGCTATTATATCTATACATAAAAATAACGGACGATTTAAACACACGTAAACTTAATCCTTCAGAGTTAAACAAAAATTGTTTTAATAATAAGGCTTTCAAGATTTAGGTGTGCTTATGTCACGGACTAACCGTTCACGTATCATACTATTGTTTGGACTTTGTAACTACACAAAACTTGAATGTTAATGTGCATAAATGTGCATATATTTACAGTTTAATTGGGTTGTTCTTTTGTCAAATACACGACGTTCTCCTTTTGTCAAATACACGACGTCCTCCTTTTGTCAAATACACGACGTTGTCCTTTTGTCAAATACAGTAATAAACGTTTATTGTGATTTATTTTCACTTTTTCATGTGTAAAGTAAAGAATATAATATTAATTATAATTATGCTACATACATACGTGGAATATAAATAAATATTGATCGCTCGAGCCATTCGTGACCTAGCGCCTGAATATACTCGTAGATGGTAAAAAGCATAGAAACAGTAAAGAGCGCTTACTAAACTTACGTTCGAATGTCTATTACGAAACCTTTAACTATTATTCGTGTTACATATAATATTATTGTAGTTGTAATAGTGTATAAGCGTTGAAAGACATGGTAGAGATCTAAAATGGAGGTTTATCTGACTGTCAAAAAGTGATATATATTCTTAAGATGAAAAGTCACTCACAACAAATCGTTGAAAGAAAATCTTTGAGCTCTTCGTAATGTTATGTAAGACAAATAATGTCTGCCAAATCCTGCTCGCCTAGCGTGGGGCAGGTTATATTCTTGATTTTAATGATCACCGTGATACAAAATTGTTTAATATGTATCCAATAGTTATCGATATTTCGTATACATTAAACATGCAAACATAGTAGATTATTGCTAGTTGAATTATAATAAATATATGTTCATAATAACAGTGCTAGGTTGGGTTGTTATTTTATTAAAGTTGATTGCACTTTACAAACCAGCACTGCTATTATTATTCACGTCATTTGTTTTCGTTCAATTATGCACGAGTTGAACTTTAATATGGCTGAATACGATTTATGACAATACAAACGTCTGAGTAATGAGCTCGAGATTTAAAATGTATTTTGTATTCCAAATAATTTATATTTTAATATATGAGCTTTTTATTTGCACATTTTGGAGAAATTATATCAATTATTGTGAACAAAAATATATCTTGTTAAATCTATTATTAAGACTATGGTATGAGCCAATAAATAAGCCAAAAAACAGTCATATAATTCCAGGTATGAAGTGATTACGAAATTCAATGACAAATCACGTCCAAGGTAAAGTAACTGTAAGTAACTGATTGAGGTAATTTTTGGAGTGATTGAACACTGGAGATATTGCGATCCCTGAGTAAGCTTCTCCCCGTACTTTCCATGACACCTTTATAAATTAACCAGTAATATAAACGTTGATACTAAGAAATATCTTTAACGAAGCACGGTTCTAACACTTTTACGATATATGTAATATTGTTATAAATACTACGTCATATTCCATTATATTTTCCTATCGTTATGTTAGGGGACATTATTTAATAAGCCGCCTGTATCATAGATATTGTTTATGTAAATATGCTATTAAGGCTTCGCTTTTCGACTTCTTAATTGGACGTATTATCCAGTTATTGCGATATTATTGTTATTTGCAAAAACTACCTAGATTGAAATCATTCCTTATATTAAAATCATAAAACATTCTAAGAGTATAAAATACATTACGAAACATACTTTTAATCAAGGTCAAATGTTTTAATCTCGTAACGATAAAAACGTTGCCAACAAGATGAAAAGTAATACGTGACTTGACGTAATCACATCCCCCTTCATAAACTCACGAAATCTTCTAAAAGCATCGTTATACGAAATTCGGGCATTACATTATAAGCTAAGTGATCCTTCCCCACTCTCCTCCTACATTTTATCGATTTTCTTGAACAATACTTATGTTATTATCATAGAAAAAGATCCAATGTCAGGCTACCTTTGTCAATAGAGATTTCTTTGAGCGTCTACGGGTAATTAAATACGGCTGTCCGTGTTGGTAAACCGTAACTCACGAACAGTCTGGAACGATTCTATACTAACATCCCGGTGGACACGTAAGTATCTATTAAAAATGATATCAACAAAACGCTATTGGTTCTAACTGGTATCTTAAACGATATTGACATACATTTTAACGTAGAAAAATCAGATTAGATCCAATCTAATCCAATCAGGTTCCAATTATGTATTCAAGTCAACATCGCCTAAAATGTCAGTTAAACAATTAGCCTTGCACCCATCGATATGTATTTAGCCCATTTTTTTTTGTAAGAAAACCAATACAAAATTATGAGCCCGACACGTCTCGGTTTTTAATTCAACGATAAATGAATCTTATTCTATTTAAACACTACTTCAGTCTATATTGGAAGAGAATAATAGGAAGTGAAAAGCCAACACAAGCACCTTAAAAGTCAAGATAAATAATACTGCGAATGTATGTACATACGTTAGTTACTAATCATCGCTTACAGAGGCAGGGGCGAGACTAGCTCAAACTAGGTATCTGGGAATTTCTAAGCAATCATGCATACGGAACAGATTAAACAAATCGCGTTGGGTTGGAAACCACGCGTCTGTGTGTGTGTGTGTGTGTGAGAGAGACAGAGAGAGAGAGAGAGTGAACACAGACTGAATGGGAATCGCAATAAAGGATTTGTTACCTACACGTAGGGTTGCAACGACGATCTCTTATTTGGATAATAAAGGAGAAAGACCGATTTTATTTTATGTCTCAAACACATCAAACTTGACCCAGACTGCAGATATCTGTATTCAACCAACATTGGGCACAAGTTTCATTCGAGTTCAAACACAAACGCGCTGACATCCCTGAGGAATGAATACACGTTAAACATTAAATTATGGTTTTATTTTCGCAAAACAATATCGTCTAATGATTATTACAATTATATTCTGCAGAACAATTTTATTAATTTAAGACATTAATAGTTCATAATTCTTGTAGATGTAGATGATATGTTTATTTATTTAAAAATAATTAATACTCGTACAGTTTACACAATCTTATGTTCGTTTGTCAAACACAATATCCTGTATTCAGTTAATTAATAACCGTTTTTCGTGTCGTATTCGTATTAATAAAAGAAGTGAAACATTTTTCATTTGTCTGCTAAGTATTATTCCGAAACGCAGACAAAAACAAATCAATACGAGTAAGTATATGTGTTCCAGACGGTCTGGGGTGAAATATGCAACCGTAAAAATTATGATAGGGTGCGACATCAGAGTATACCACACTAATGATAATTGAATTTATTCGTAATGGAGAGCATCATGTCTGAGGTGTTAATACCCCATGAATACAATTATCATATTTGAATAGCCCGTACGTCCAGTGGTCACTGTATCTAACGCAGTGACAGAAACAATCATTTGTGTGGTGAGCATTTGTTCTGTCTGTGTGTAAATAAATAAACATTTTTGAGTATGTATGTATGTAGTTTATCAGCTGTGTGGTCACCATCTTACAGGCTCAGACAATTTTGGGATCAGATGGCAATTTTGGGATCCTATGGAAATGTTATAAGATATTCATTTTATGTCATCCGAGAACCGACCTGCCTTTTTGAGGTCACACAGACTGGAGAGCTTTACTCACTTCAATAATATAATGCCCTGATACAACCGCAGAAAATATCGTATTGACCCATAGAGTATTATGACGTCACGCATGAGGCTCTGGTTCGATTACCCACTACAGCATTTTAATATTGGACTTATACATATTATTCATTTGAGATCTGAGTGTATTGGTCTTGTTAGAGAGTAACGGGTCGCACAAAGTATATATTTTATTTAAATGAAAATAGACTTCAAGGTCACGTGCCATTTCACAGTTCAAAATGGAAAATCATTTCTAAAGAAGAGCTCTCTTCGTCCCAATCTAGTATTTCATACTTTGTATAATTTAATTAAAATCACGAAGTCGTATAATTATATTTTTTCCACATATTGCGTTAATACAAAATTATACTTTGTATGTAGATGTTTTTGGTACTTTATTATACGAAAAATACAATGATATATAACCCCGTCTTTGAATAAATTTGTGCCTATATTTATTTAATATAAACTTTGTGCTGAGTGCGAATTTTTGCGCGTTCTATATTGATTACCTCGGGCTGGATCGTAAATGAGTTAGCGTGATTGTTTGTCTCGAAATTCAATAAAAGTGCCATCTGATTGCGCTATTTAATTTACATACAAATTGTACTTTAAAAAAACTCACTGTCAGAATAATTAATATGATTCAAGAATATTCCATTTACAAATTATGCTATGAGCCGAGATAACTATTATAACCCATCTATGCAAGAGAACTATTATAACCCATCTTGTCCGTGTGCCTACCTAGCACATTACAGAATTCTGTAAGCGGTTGCTTCATCGTTGACCCTTTTTATTATTCCAAGGTTGTTCCAAGGTCATGAGAAGGATTAGACCAGTCTACCACGCTGACCACAAGCGGATTGGCAGACTTCACACAGATTTGAAGGATTTTTTGTTTTAAGGTGTTCAGTTTTCTCACAATGTTTTCACCTTCGCCGTTACAAGTATAATTTAATTTTAAATCGCACATTATAAAGAAAGAGGTGCGTCCTAGGATTTGCACCCAGGTCCCCTGGTGTGAGAGCTGAATTCTAAGCCACTAGACCATCACTGCTTTGTTCTTAAGCAGCTACTTAGTAGTAGAAATAAGTGTAGCTTTTGTTATCCTACAGTAGAATATATGACGAATAACGGTAGAACTTTTCATTTTTGTATCTATCTATCTCCATTTGATACGTTCACATGGTTAATGTATTGCGTTTACCTCCCGACGGACTCGGCGCCGATCTGAATGCAACACGCCGCTGTCGTGAACCGCTCTCCGTTACAATGGAACTTGCTTTTGTCCTACAAATTCTATGTAATATAATGTGCTACTAATATCAAATGATATTACTTGCTCTCCATTTTTCTCATATATAGCATTTGTTTGCGACACCAACGTCAGTGTAAAAATATAGCAATAAAAATATACAGTCCTACTTGTAAATGCTCAATATAGATATTTATTAATGAATGTTGAACATTTTCCGTTATTGTAATTCTAATGTTTTTTAACGTACCGACTCTAGAACGATTAGAACAAGGAATGTCTCCCTAACACTAACGAGGGCAGTTTGCGAAGTTTTTTAAATTACTTTAAATGTATTCACATTACTAGTATTAATAATAAATGTGGCAATTTTAAAATACCTTACCCGCGTTTGCCTAGAAAAGCGTTTTACCGTTTAAAAAGTATTTTACCGAATATACTCAGAATCATACAGCAAAATATTAAAAATGTACACGTATAATCATTTAAAGTGAATGCATTTGAATGAGGAGAAATGGTGGAATTTTGACTAGTGGATTCATTCCATCGTTCATAGTAAATTCAGACGAGTAATAAACTCCTTGCAATAAGTGCTTGCTCACTCTACACTCCTTACAATAAAATGTTCAAAAGTCATTAACAAATTGACTTTGGCTTCATACATGTATATATATCATTATTATTACATATACTGTTACTGGAAGCCTATAAAGTCTGGAATAACAAAGTAAACATTTTAGCGAAGATTATCTACCTAACATAATCCGCTCGGATCCAGCAAACCGCTCCAAAAACATTGAGTGCTACATTTTAAAAATATCAAATGATATTACTTGCTCTCCTTTTTTCTCATATATAGCATTTGTTTTCTTGTCTTAGTATTTTTTATCATACCACTTCGCTCTCATTTTGGTTAATACACCAAGAGGACGATATTCCTTGTTGCTTAATACCATTTTTTGTTCTAGTGACTAAATAGGTAACTTAGGTGACTTTTGACACATCATTCTTGCTTTTATACGACGATAACAACAACAGGTAACAAGGAACAATAACAATCAAGGCTTAGGATAAAAAAGTTGTACATACAAAATCATTACCCCATCTTTAAATGTAGATGAACGTACTGACCTTATATATACGAGTACCATAATTTTTATAGACATTTTATACTAGACTCCTCATACGGAATATTTTCAAGAGGGGGCCTAGTCATATTATCATCATCAACCCATTGAACGTTCCACTGCTGGACACGGGTCCCCTCTCAGAATGAGAAGGATTAGGCAATAGTCCACCACGCTTATCTATCTTTATAGCGAGTGACATTTGATATTCAAAATGATAAAATAACTTCGTTAAGGGGGCCCGGACCCTCAGAGTTTCAGGTTGAAACCCAAACCACAAGACCATTACTTACTGCTATTGGCATTGAATAAATATTATGTAACAGCAACGTAAGTATACGAATATTCTTATTTTATTGCGTCATTTGCCATGATTTATTTTATTAGGAATGTAATATCGCTACTATTACCTACGCGAATAGAATGAAATAAAGGATTAAATAGTCAAACTTTCTATATAAATATTGTATAATATCTTGCTCATTAAATGTAAAATACATACATACTCGTATGTAATCTAAAATTTTAACATTTAATGAAACATGTTAACATTTCATAGGTTAATTTAACATTGTATTTAATCAATGCTAATGCTTTGCTTGATGTTGTCAAGTAACAAAGTGACAGTGGGGCAACGGTGTCGTAAAGGGCAATTAATTAGCCACTGGATTGTCGGTCGTGACATACGTACGTTCATTACTGACGCCGAGCTGTTTGCTATGCTTTTAGTTGGACAGTTTATAAACTTGGGAGACATGTTTGACCTCAAGTCGGCAACATGTTTCTAAAGGTGACAGATCCCAGAAAGAACCTCCAACGGTTTTGATATTTTAAAAAGGGACTATCTCACTAGATTTTAACAGCTAAGTGGATAACGGCAATACAAGCCTGCGAGTTGGGAATCATTGGCTTCACTCCCGCCCAGGAAAAGCATTTGTACGATGAGGATAAGCATTCCTTCTATTATGGAGCTAAAAAACCTATACAAGTATATATTTATATGTATGTATGTATGTAATTTATTAGCACTATGTTGATATCGTATGTAGCTTTATAGAGCACCCACTTAACGTAATTAAGCCAACATCTCCTCGGTATTACTTACTTATATACTTAAACATTTAATTCCACACTCTCTTATATGATAGTAACATTTTCCATAAAAAAAATACTTTTTTATTGATTAATAGCTAAACATCGGTTAAAAATAACTAGATATCAACGATGTAAGAAAATTGTGATGAGCAATTTATGATTCGCATCCACTGACAACACGGCACAACACTTTTAATACAATTTATTACAGTTAGCAACACACAGTGAGCGCCATTTTGTAAATTTCATACAGCATGTTGAAAGGTTTGTAATTTACCTTGGTAACATTAGCGGTTACAAGTCGCGCTTTTAACCTCCGATTTTGAGAGTAACATCAATTAGAGCTCTTGAAGAACTATGTCGGGTGATATTATTTATACGAACTATTTGGTCTTTATATAAAAAATATAAAAAGGCACTAGAGCTATATTATATATTTAGAGCCATATCTCTTATATGATGTTTTATGTTTAATAAAAAAATGGATCTACAAAATGGCCAGCGTAATATTTTTACCTGAATCCCCCCGTACCCGCCACATCCCTAATAAATACCTAATTCTGTACCTCGTTGTATAAAAATCGTTTATTGAACGCATTATGAAACGACGAAAGGAACTTTTTTTAATATTTTGTGATTAAAACAAACGTTGGGTTGATTGGTATAAAAGCATTTTGGTATTAAGTCCACCCTTGTGCTCAGCAATAAGGGATAAATAGATAAATAATAAAATATATTATGTTCCTAGAACTTCTTTCATATCTATAATGTTAAATATTCAGGGCGAGCGAATGCTACGACTTCAACTGCATCCCAGCTGGCTTTATCTTCGTAACTATCAATTCAGCATATTGAAAATCGATATAAGAAAATTGATGAAACGCAGCAATCAAAGCGCCACTTATTAAAATGTTTATAAAACATGCTATATCAATATCACGGTCGAGCTCGACGAATCGACAATCTCTAACCGCCAATGCTAAAAGTAGCAAGACTGTATTGAGCTTTAAAACTTGCTATAAACTCGCTCAATTGACCGCGCGTATTTTCTAAATCCATATTATTTTTAAAGCTTGTTCAGTGCTAAATATGTAATTCTCTTATAAAAAGATACATATAAACGTTTATATTTGACGATACCATGGACCATAGGTCTAGGACCAAGGTCGTTAAGGTTGATTGATATATATTTAAGGTTATTCACTTCGCCGTCTTGATTTCTGTCCGCGCAACGTTTTCGGTGTAAACAAATAATTTGACAAAAATAAAATAAGATCTAGCAGAATCTTCGAACCTATACTTTACTTATTGTGGGCGGGATAGTTCGAAAACAATAGATATTTGTACCCTTCAACATCGGAGACGGGTTAAAGTTCAACTTATTGGTAATGTAGCGATAAAGATTTATATGTATATGCAAAATTAATGCTTTGGATGGGGTTAGCAGTAAAAGCACTATCTGTATCTACCGCCCGCTAAACAATATTCTATTGCAATGATTCAGTTCGAACGGTAAAGTGTTTGAGTACATATGAGAACTATGTTAGTTTTCTATGCCTGCCCACTGTAAGACGTAGGTACTTTCTGTAAAATAGTATACAAACAGTATTTTATATAATGGAAGAATATGATACAGAATTAATTCAAGATGCATATAAATACAAATAAATAAAATAAATAAATAACCGTCACGCCAGGTCCCTAGCGGGGTAGGCAGAGAGCACCGAGTGCCAA
>DWQQ01000600.1:0-10968 GCA_018244775.1 Oxynetra roscius flavomaculata
AGCGAATTTGATCACATGAATACTGAAATACGAGTGTCTACAATGTCGGTGGTTTAATCTTAAATGATACGATTTGAACTCAGAGTGGTTTAATTAATATTTAGAAGGCTTAGGTACGGTGCGTACAAATATAATACATTATAACCGTTACACAAAATTCAAAAATCACTTAAGCTGTTTTTTTATGAAAAAGTTTTATTATTTCACTAACGAGAAAAGCGTTCAAGTAAAGTGAATGCGTCTCGGTAAGCACTCGACGCCCTACAGTCGGGCGAGCCAGACGCTTTTCTGTGAGGAACTATACTAACATAGCTATACACCGCTATGAAGGTTTATATAAAACCTAGCAAGCCTACCGTGAACTTGCATCACTGAAAAGAGATTAAACGACTGTCTTTACAGTTATACTAGTCCGTGAGGAAGGTTCGTAACGGATATGAAAAAAAAATGGAGGTATATTAAGAGTTATTTTTTATACTTTTTTATATATTATGTTTACTTATTATAAGCATGTCTTTACGTTTTCATAACTATTTGTTACTGTAATGTATTTGGAAAGTGTAAATCCGTTATTGGGCTTCAAGTAATTCATATTTGTTTAATGTGTTGCAGTTAAGGGCTGAGGATTTTGTTGAATCAATAAATGCAGATAGACCAATAAATGTCATGTTGGATTCAAAAGGGATAGTGATAGAAAGGTGAGAGAACAAGTGTCACGTCACTCGATCTATTTTTTTTTCAAAAGTAACCAAATATTATGCACGCCACATTAAGTACTCAGTATAGTATATTATATATTATCAGTATATTATATCAGTATATTATATCACTATATTATCAGTATATTATATACCAGTTATTAAAATTTTGTCAAAACAAGATTAGAACTTATAGATTACTGGGCGCTCAGTTCTACTATTTCATTATTATTAAACAAATCATTAAATAAATTATTATGAGAACATTTGATAAGAAATAATCCCTTTTTCCCACTCTGAAAACATATTTCGCATGAACACAATATTTTATTTAGTGAAAGAAAGAGATTATAAATAAAATTATGTGATTCCTTGCTTGCATATCAAACTACAATAATAATACATTTTATCAAAATCTGTTGAGCATAATAGTCGTGAACGCATTGCAGACAGGGAGAGGTAGTTTCGCATTTACAATATAAGCATCGTCACAAGTATTTAGCAGCCCGCTACCGTTATTCACACGATTATCTTCATAATACTAATTCTAAGTGCTACACTTCAGCATGTAATGAGCTATCAGCAGAAGATTTCTGCATAAAGTTATAAAAAATAATTCTTTAATAATGGCACTGCAGACAAACTAAATGGAATCTTAAATGTCAAATACATTAAAGAGCAACTCAAAATATTTTCTAGATTTCTAGACACACACACACACACACAGATACACATACCTTGATACACATAACGCAGCTTGTGAAATTCATAAAAAGCTGTTAAATCAGCGCACGTGTTGTTCTACACGTGCACGATATTCATTATTACAAAGAAACAATGGACGAGGATACTGTTATCCGCGCACGCGATGTAACCGCATGATTCCATGTATAGGGTCAGGGACTTACAAATAAATAGAAAGCCGATAAAGTACAGTTCTTATCACCAAAACACATCTACATTAAAACAGCCTTACTCGTTACATGATTAAAGTAAAATTAGAATCGAATTGAGTTGAGATTTTCATAGACCGTTATAAATATTACAAATTATAAAATCATAAACATAAACAAAAAGGGAAATCATCATAAGACATCTATTACGATAATAAATTTTTATATTCATAAAATTGATAAGACTGCGCTTAAAAATGGTGAGTAGTAACACAAAATGCTAAGAAATTAATCACTATAATGCCTAGTAACCTAAGAGACAGCGGTTATAAGGTCAAATCACAATATTTATAGTTTTGGGTAACTATTAATACCTACTTCATTGCAATTACTCAACCTACAAAAAGCTCTATGTTTAGTAGAAGGCAGATCAATCAATAACCGTAGTGAGTCCAAATGGTATGACGATGTGAACGGTGTGACACGCTGTGAGTCACTTCAGACACTCGAAACAGTTGCTGTCGACAACCCATCGACATTCTGACAACCCGCTGCTCCCGCAACGATTCGAATAGTTGCCATTACAATTGCAACATAACGTATCAAATGTTCATAATAAAAATTGTCACACGTACTCGAAATGTGTGCTTCAAATACTTTGTGCTTCTAGATCGTTTGAATATAAACATAACATAATGGGAGAATGTGAATGTTTTCAGACAAGTCAAATCATAACGCTCCTAAAATGCCTCAGAAAAAAGCTCATTCGCCTATATGTTTTCTAAAATTGGTACATAAAAGACTTTAATGATTATATATTATAGTGTTACTCAATCGCACTAATGTTATGTAAATGATTTATATGTATGCCGTATGATTTAATTGAAGTATTCCATTTACATTTTCCTCAATTGATTCTTCTTTTTCAATCGATTAGTTGATTCTCACCGTATATTCGTCAGTCTATAACACGGGTGTATGACTAAATTCTTTCACAGCTCCACGTTCTTTATTAGTTAATAGGTATGTACGACACTTAGTGCGCCTCTATTGTCGTTTCGAACAATGGCTTGGCGTCGTTTATGGGCTTTTCGGGATCATTACACGGAGATAATCTTTGACATGGTGTCGTTGCCATACCCGGATATTCGTGAAGTGCATTATGCTAGGACAGCAAACACAAATGAGTAAAGAATATTATGATAATAACTAGTTACGCACCTAACTAATTAAAATAGTTAACATAGAACGGATTAATTAGCAAGCCTCCCTCGAACCTTTAAAATTAATTGGCAATTAATAGGTATTATAAGTGAAAATAAATTTCGTGTCTTTTTTCAACTTGAATAACATACAAAGGCTTCATTATAATAAGATTAGTAAAATATATAATTCCATGAAATATTTACCGATAGAAGAATGAATTATCAAAAATAATTATTTGTAAGAGTCTTCATTTAAATATTATAGCGTGATTTACTCGTATATATCGTTCGGACCAAAACAAATGTAACAATTACGAACAACACAACGAAACAGTTGTAATATTGTCGATGCAATGGAATTCCGTTAAATGACAATTACTTTAAATTTCATATCCAACTGCTTCGTAGTCAGGCGTCCTATAATATCTGCGAGCACAGCCGACCACACTAACAAGCGACCGCGGCAGATTTTAATCGCCGACCGCCACAGATAGCCGCAGCGCCCCGGGATACGATCCAATTTGGCAACCGCGCCCCATCTGATAACATCGCTTCACAACCACTGTCTTGAGAAGGTACATCTATTATGATTACTGCTTGAAAAATTCACAGTATATTCAGCCGTTATTTACATTAGAAATGATCAAATGAAAGACCAGTATGAAAATGAAGGTGAAATTAAATGTGAATGTTAATAATATCCGCGTTTCCGTTGTACTATGATGAGGATGTTGAGAATAAAATGACGTTCCCAGCAATGCGACATTCGATTCTGGCCTGAATTAAAGAACAGTACTACGAAAGGTCTGTCTCTGCTTGCTAAAATTATAGAACAAACACAGTTTACACAGGCGTTACTTGAATATTTATGCTACTTATAGTCACATGCACTAATCAATGCTTAAAGCGTGCTTGAGTATTCAAATACATTCTAACATTGGATAGTTGAGTTAGAAGAATTTATTGTCGTTTAATTCTTCTTTGGTCGCAACAATTCAATGAAAATTTAAACCACACACAAAGAAAAGTCGAAGCTAATTCTGACCGTTCAAAAATATTACCAATTACGGTTACATAATAGCGTTATATCGTATAATATCCTTATGGAAGGCAGAGCCAAAAATTGACTATCCGTATCCAAAACAAACGCGAAACAACACATCATCGAAACAGAGCGGGATCTAATAAAACTTTCCAAATAAATCTTCAGCAGTATCTGGCGAAACAAATTTTTCTTGCAAGTAAATACATAATTCATACGAGATTCCATCGATAATCGTTGCGAGCTACCGGTACTGCAAACGCCTTGAGGCAGAGATAGGGCAGGCAGAAATAATAGGACAACTTTTATCAGGTTCAAAGACAAGAGAATTGAACGGTTTTATCGGGGAAGTACTCTTCGGAATTGCAGTGTGGTTTTAGTTTTTATCTTACCGCCGCGGGCTTCGGACCTCTCATAATCAATAAAGAATGGCTACTAGGTAACGTAACAGTCTAGACAGCACGCCGTTAGCAAAATGTTGTAAGTAAAAATAAAATCGTTAAAATAATGTGTAAAAAAAAAATAAAAAATATCCGTCACGCCAAATCCCTAGCGGGGTAGGCAGAGAGCACGGAGTGCCAAACATCTCTGTCCACATCAAAACATAACATCAAAATAATGTGTGTTTCGGAGTTTTTCTCGACAAATGGCTTAAATCTTGTCATACTCAAAAGAAGCCCATCAGTAACACGATAAAAGACTGTCGATTAATCAATAACACGTACATCCTATAATTGATCTTTGATATTATATACAATTACACTGAATTGCTTAAATATTGTCATCCAAAAATGATCAATTTGTATTACTTTAACCAAAAATGGTTTGGCCCAAAACACGCGTTTGAATCATAAACAGTACACAAACCTATGTACGAGTAGTTTTATGGCAGTGAAAACGGCTTATCCGCTTAGGCGAGAACTACGAGTATCTCCAAAACGTCATGCGCACGAAACATTTTCCAGTGATATTTGGGCTGTCACTGTTTTCATTGGCAAATCGGATAGGCTAAGCGCCAGTAGCGAGCCTTGGCGCTAAAACAAATATCATTAGTTTACATAGTCCTTACTACAGTGCCCTTGTACTGTAAATGAATTGGACGGTGTATGTGTCAGTTGCATTTACGAAAACGGTTGTATCTCTATTGCCAAGCCCCACGTATAGATCATATTCTTTAAGACCATATGACCACTGAATTAACAAATTGAATGAACGAATCTAACTCTGATCGGGTCAATAGCAGTAATCTACTAAAATCGCTCCTAGCATTGCAAGCGATGATAGGTATTTGAAACGTAACAGATTCGCGAATTGCAGTGTCATTCCTTAAAACTGTCTTTGCTGGTAAAAAATTAGCGATAGAACCTGCCATTACATTTTTACTGAACTTTATATGAAAGTGTAAAAAATTAAAAGAGACATACAAAATTAGCGGTGTTCTTCTGACATTTTATTGTGATCCAAGCGTATATATGTGAACGACATAAATCATCGCTGCATTTATTAAAGTTCATTATTACAGTTGTTAGTCAAAAAACCAATAAATCTATTCATACATTTGTGTAAGCACAATGAAGGTGTCTTATCGTATTCCTGCGCTTCCAAAGCATCCGCTTATGCATTAGCTCTTCAAGATATAGAAACAATAAAACATCACATACGAGCATGAGCACAAACAGCGAATGCCTACCAAGTGGACAACCGTTTCGCTATTGTACTCAAGAACTAGGCAAAGAAAAGTGGGTCATCGAGCCGCTAGGTCAACAGCAGCACTTATATCGCAGGAAACATTATCGGTACCAGTGACTTTGTATTTTTTAAAGAGCTTTTACGTAGAAGACGACTCTTTTTACCTGGTACGACGATCATTACTAGCGTTATTTTTTAAGTACTAAAATGGTATTCGTTGCGGTTTACTTTTTGATAGTGAAAATGTGTTCTACGGGAACGAAGATTGACTGCTTTAAAATTGGCTAAACAATTTTTAACCCACTCTGGAGAATCAAAATAAAAGCAACGTTTTCATAATGTTCAACTACACTACAATTACAAATACCTATATTATATCCAAAAAAATCGCTTATTCTCTCTATTCCTACGAAAGTGTTTCAAGATCTCATACAGAAGACAATTTTAGAATGAGTAAAATAAATAAATAAAATATCTATTGAACATTTAGGAATAATTTACAAGCTGAATATTCATGATCAACTCCAATAGAATTAATTACTGTATCGTACGCATATACGTCTATCATTTAGAGAAAGTGGAAATACAATTCTTCGTTACAAAATTCTTAACAAACATAGTCTTTAAGATAATAAAAAAAGGAAATAATTGAAATGCTTAGCCACATTTCACATTTATATATTATAATTTGATTATCACATTAAATTAATTACCAGCAGCAGATATAAATTAAGCTTAAATGATTGATAATTGTAACTTGTCAATCGCGTATCATCGCATCACGTATCACGGATCATAAGCGTATGCATCTATGTAAGTGTACGCATCTGTACTTGTATGTGCGTGTATTTGTATGTATGTGATGAATAGTAATTAGAAAATTTATTTTTACATTTCCAATCATTACTTTTTTATATTGTGAACTGTACATGCAAGTTCACCGTAATGCCGCTTGATACATGCAATACGACATCTAGTGAGATTTCAGATCCAGCTAGAACGTCGAGGGGAAGAGGTTTTATTCATATAGGTTAGTTTAACGTATTTCTTAGGTAAGGTGTTGACTAAGGAATTGTCTTACTATTGGGTTTCACATAATCTGGTGCGTGAGCACCTGGTATTGTCAGATGTGCATCGGTGGGTAATAAAAGTAAAAGTTTGTCTCGGTAAGGCTGATTTGTTAAAAGCAAAGCTCTTAACAACAGTTTCGTTTTAGTTGAGAATCAATAATACTTTTCTCACCATCCCATTATTACAGTGCAGCTTTGCCATAAGACTGTGCGTCCACCCATGAGTCAGCATGTATGATAAGAGAACAGTCATCTGCTTATGTGAAAATTTTACCGTGGCTTAAAGTCCGATTATACTAGTCATTGATGTAAATAAGGAACGAAGTAGGTCCGATAACACTACCCTTAAGTAAATTCGACGAATTAGTACCGCGATACACAAAAATAACTGAAGTTTCAAAAAAAGGCCTCCTACTCCAACGTTCTTTAATTTGTTTAATGAATGGTAATAGAGACAGTGCATAATTGTTTTAACCTGGCAGAAATTGTTCGGTGGCTGCGATACCATCGCTACACCAAGTTCGACCACGAAACAATTCTTTAAAAACTTTGTTCTTAATTCGGTAATTATTGGTTAAAAAGATGTCGTTTCCAATGCACGACAATTCCCCTCTCAAGGCGATAATTTCAATTCTCAAGAATAGCAACACATTTACGACCAAAATCATACTAGCGTGTAATACATACATACATACATATATGTATGTGCTTACTCATTTTATCGGTAACATTCTTTTTCTAGGCGTTAGCAGTCACTTGTTAACCATTTGGGAATCCAACCTTAAGTCTCCCTTATTAAGTACTTTTATTATAATTATTATATTATAATTATTATTACTAGGAATATGTTTCATTTAGTTTAAATATGAATAGATTTTTTTTGTGATAAATTACATACTTGAGTACTGTGATTGATGAGAGAATTGAAGAGAATTATATTCAAAACCATGATTTTCACAGTATTTCAGTTCAATCTCGTTATACAATTAAATATATAGTTTTTAAATTTCTACTCCTTCGAAGTATTTTTTATTAGATTCTTACATTACGCCGTTTGTCTACAAAACGAACGTATTAACGCTGACTGCAGTTAATTAATACCTACGTGGCAACTTATGACATATAAAATTAACGCTTTAATTAATCGTTCTTTCGTTTCAGTGGATATACAGTTGTAACAGAGTAATGTGCCACGATACTGGAAACCAAATTGCTGTTATTATAGAAATTATTAATTAATTGGATTGAAATTAATACATACTTTCTTTCAGAACAATTAATGATTAATTCATTCAGGCTTCGTTAATTTTATTTTAATTGTTGTGTTTGGAAAATTCAATAAAGTAATTCACGAAAAACTAGCTGAACTTATAGTTTTCGATAAGATATTTGAATACGATTACTATATTCTTGACTTAGTATTGATGTGCATTTAAATTATCAATACACATGTTTCATCGGCATCATAATGCGGGACTGTAGATGTATTTGTCTTATATTTAAGAATTATTAATAAAATCTCGTAATAAAACCAAATGGGGGTGAGAGCATTTTTTTTATGCGCAAAAAGTAAGTGTAGAATAAAATTTTAAGATTATGTGTCATCGAAAAATTTTCATTGTCCACTTTACCAATTCAATATGTATATACCATCTAATTAGATTCAAAGCTGTGCCCGTTCCTATTTTGTATTGACAAAAAATTATAATCGTTGGCAAGCGACTTGTTTTAGATAGATAAATACATATATTTGAAACTAGTAACTATTTCCTATGTCCACACGTAACCTTCTAAGCTAACGTTAACCCGAATATTGACAGTCAATCGCCCATAGTCTTCATCTCATAGCTCTTCAATGCATACTATACTTCAACATCTGGGACAGCACCTATATATTTATTAAATGTACGAATATAGATGTTTAATAGTTAATAATAGTAATTTAATAGTCAGATAAATAATAGTAATTTAATAGTTAGTAAATTACCCATTAAACTGAGTGAAATGAAATGGAGGAGGCCTTTGCCAAAGCTGGGCAACAGACCAGATTAAGTCAATAAGTATTGGGCGCCTGAATAAAGCCTATATTATTGTTATTAATAAGAAATTACCCATTGAAATTTTATCATCTTGTTTTTGAGTATACTATAATATCTTTGCATTATTCTCGTTCAAGAGACTTCAAATTTAACTTCACAGGCTTCGCTTTACTGTCCAACTGTGAAACTGTATATATAACTTGTTTGCTTAGTACAGACAGCAGACAGAAATTAAAATTAAAATGAAACTAATGAGTTCGTATATTTTTAGGAATGTACTTTTGCTCTTAAGAATCTGTTCGGTTATTATCTTTTGGATCACACTTTTTTTCTATTGTAAGTACCTACATATGGCGCAGAGTAGACACAAATTGCTTTGGCTTATTGCAGGTGTATCATGTTCATATTTTTATGCATGTTACGTTGTAAACTGTAATTTGATTATCTAACGTTTTTGGTAGGTATATTACTATTTTAATTTCTTTGAGACAATAAAACTTGTTCATCGATTTAGAGCCTTGCATTTGTTTTAGGAAAATAAATTTAACTAACTCAATTAAAGCATTCCATTAGAAGAAACAAATATTTCTTCAGATTTTTCGTCTGCCTTAAATTTTTTAATTTTCTCTTCCGACGCTACACCATGTGTCCCGTATATCCGGCTGGTCGAAACTTATTAATAGCCAGCTTTGCGGACACTTTCACGCTTTCTGCTCGCAAACTTCATTTCTACACTTATGCTTATCTTCTAAAATTCAGGAACTATACCTTCTAAAACTTATTTTGGTCACATTAGCTAACTCATAAAAATAATAAACATATTAATGTTAGAAAAGTAATAATACATTCAACATTTCAATTCAATCGGTGATTAGATAGAAATGATATAACATCATGAACTACAAGAATCGTATGAAATTGCCAAGTTTGCTTAAAGTTTAATTGGCTTCAACCCTTTTTACGACTTTCTGCTGGGCACGAGTCTTTTGCGTGACTAAGGGACGGTCGGTTCTTTCACCATACTCTCATTCCGCTCTACTGCGATTATCAAATAACTAGATGCTAAATTTACAGTGTACAAAGTGTATTAAACTAGATACGACCGCAAGTGTCATATTAATTGTGTCGTATGTACTTATCGCTATTGTTATCTGTTCAATGTACATAAACCTGGCCAAGATTTACATTACTGATAGAAAGGGCTTAATGAATAATGATAAGCTTAATCAATTTAGGTACTATTGCCGAGCAAGTTTAAGAATTCTTAACAAGCGGTAGATTTGCATGTTAAATCTAAATATTCTTTCATGTACAATTTATCTATTTAACAGAAAAGTTATTGTCAATAAAAAAGCAAGTATCAGGCCGCCAACAGTTGATTAAAAATTAAACTCGCTAGGTTCGTTGAATCATAATTGGATGCTCTATTTTGGGCTGAGCGAGCCGCCAGCGGTAAACGCATCATATCGCTTAAGGTTGCCTGCACACGTAGCTGTCGAACACCGTACTTTCTTATAAATATATATATATTACACTGTCAAATGAACGTATATACGATAAGTTGTTGTATCTATTCAAGATCCAAAATGTCTAGTGGCTATCCATACAGTATTGTCTAGTGGCAACCGCTATAGTTATGTCTAGTGGCTATCACTATAGTATTATCTAGTGGCTATCAATGTAAAGTTTTGTTCATTAATTAAAACAAAAACAAGTTCAATTAATAGGTCACTCAATTTGAGTAAATTTAATATCTACATAACATACAATAATATGTCTTCAAGTAATCATACTGGCAGCGTGCATCAAAGCAATAGAACTTGAGGTCTATTCGCAAGATTATTTATACATAGGTACTACTGTAATCAGAAATATTTAGTGTGCATTTAAAACTTCAACCGATCTGATTTTCTCTATTCAATAAACTACTACAGCGTCACCCGTCCATTTCTATTCCACCCTTAAAGAAAGAAACTCGGATAATATATCTGAAGACACCTATACGCGTCGTTTTAATTTTTAACCCGCGACTGCCGGCCGAAATTAATAGCCACATACGTTATCTTAACGAAACGCTCTCTTTGATAAGTTGAATGAATTTTTCATCTGGTGCATAAGTTTTTATTTAGACAACCCATTATGGCTCTGTTTAAATTTATTTTTGATAGACTCGAGTACTTGGATTTATTTTTAAATTGTATGAAACTCCAGTGGACGTTAATAGTTATTTCTATGTTTACTATAACCACGAGAATTTGAACATTTTTATAATGATTAAGCAAGATTGTTACGATCAAACATTTTTGTGTATATATAAATAAATAAATAACTA
>DWQQ01000601.1:0-10964 GCA_018244775.1 Oxynetra roscius flavomaculata
GGCATACTGCTCAGTATATGATGTTCAGTATACCGTGGTCAGGCATACATCATATTCACAAGTTTCGTTGCCTTTAATAAATATGCCACTTATAATTTTAACGTCAATTTGTTACTGTGTTCAGTTAAAAAATAAATGTATTATATATTTCAACATTCGTTACAGTGAGTTATGTAGCATTATTTTTCCTGTTTTGCAAAAGAAAAGTACTATTGCGACGTATGTATATATGTAGGTTGAGTGGCCCTCGTCGGCGCGCTGGTTTTATACCTTTAATACTCGCAGCTGTAAATAATGTTTATTTATTAGGTGCTCTCATTTTAATGACACACCGACGGTAACTTAGATTAAACTGAAATTAGAAGATACATTATTTATTATTCGCTATTCTATGTTCAAGGGATACTAGTTGGTTGATACTCACAAGTTCGTACTAGTTGGTAACAACAACCAAGAGTTTGAAGAAGGTATGATTTGCAGAATTGAAGTTCACTCTAAATTTACGACAACATTGTGTGTTCGATCCGCACCCAGGACTAATATTTGTGTGACGAACAGAAGTATTTGTTCTGCGTCTGGATGTCCAAAAAATCCATTAGTATATTTTTATATAAACATATGTATATATTTTACCAGCCATCCGGTGACCATGACACAGACACTGCTTAAGTGCCTGCTTTGGGACCAGATTGCCGTGTGTGGAGATGACCGAAATAATTTAATATGAGCTTCAAATAACTCTTTTATCGTTTTATCGTATCGTTCGGTTGGGGGACATAGTTCACCTCTCGAAACGCGAACAGCCAAGACCATAGCCTGCTATGCTGGTCAATTACGACATGACTTACTCGACACAATTAGACAACATTATGGAAAACACTTCGGTATGTAGGTTGCCTTAGGGTTATGTTCCTCATTAAACTGGTATTGGTCATCATCTGATTAAATAGTTACGGCGTTTATGTACAACATTGTGTATTTAATTTATTTACGAATACAAAATGAGTACCTACATTAATTAATAATTAAAACGTATAAATATTATTAGAATAACAGAATTATTTACTTAATATACATATAAAATGGAGTGCTAGGAATGCAATCAATTTATGAATTGACGTTAGCTACTAAAGGGTAAGGGAAGAGCAACAACTTTTTGCCCTTCAGATAATGTATGCCGCCGTGATCGAGCAACGCGTTTGGTTCATTAGTTCCCAAGTTGTGCTGCTCAGATCGACAGACAGGCAGACAACGAATTATTCTAATAGGTTCCGCTTCACATCGCGGCTTGTGAGCTTTGCGAAGTGCACCAACGTTTTAAGCATCCTCAATGATTTTCCTTCCGCTTTTATTTTTAAATATTTTTTTTATTATTACGGTTTCATATATTACTTATAGAAATGTTTACAAAGAAGAAGAATAAAATGTATTTCATTTCATATAACAATCGGAAACTAACTAGCATCGTTGACTATTACATTGCTGATCTCGGAAACTAAGTAGAGGCTTCCCGAGTCCTAGTTTTTTCTGCCCCACACTTGAGAGCGGAACCTCATAGTCAGCGTTGTGAATCTGCGGCAGAATTATGTACAGCGGTGGTACTTCTCTAGGCTAAACTCCGGGTGAAGGATTCTTCGCCGTTAGATAGAAACTCAAAATTCATGTCCGGGTAATGTCATTGAGCAGCAGTTTTGTGGTCTTCGCATAATGAACGTCGGCATTATGAATCGCTCCCTATTGGACCGATCCCTGAGTTCCGCGGAACAGACAGGCGGACGGGAGCAAATTGCACTAATAGGTTCCGCTCCAGTTCGCAGTTTGAACACTGACGACGAAATTGTGCCGCCGCTATCTGGTTTCCAGTTTGCTTTGCAAATATGGAACGGCGGTTAGTAACGGGATTGGATTCATTTTTTTTTTTCACAGAAGTGCACGGGCCATTGTATTTTTTAATGTGAAGAGTGTAACAAACGGACATGCAGCAGTGTCAAGTATGCTGCTGCCCGTGGGACAATCTGCGTCTTACTTGAACAGGACTGTAGGAATAAGACAGTCAGTGTCAATTAGTATGTTGTATTAGGTGTTAATAAGAATATCAGTAGATTCATATAAATAGGTGACAGGACTGAAAGGGCTGTTAGTAACATTAGTCCAATAAGTAATGTTAGTATGAAAATAACTACTAAGAGTGTGGCAGTGGCTGGTCACAGAAGTTTTTCTGAGTGAAGGGACTGAGCTGGCCACCTCTAGTAAACACGTGGACCGGAAAGCACACTTTTGAAACCGAAAAACATATTGTTATAATAACAACTGCTTCACGGCAGAAATAGTTTACAGTCTTGGAAATAATAGTAGGCTAAAAGAACTGAAAATACCCAGCACTGTCATAGATGTTTTTTTGTTAATTTGTATGTAAAAGAGTTTATTAATATTAAATACAGGTTGTAACATCACCTGAATACCCACATCAAACCAAGGACTGTGAAACGGACTAAACAAGAAAGCATAAAGCACGTATAAACATAATAGGCAAATGCGATTCTTGGTCGCATCGCTCTCGATCCGGTTAAATTCCTTCACAGAGCGTCCTGCCACCAATGAACGTTGAAATTCGGGAAACCATGTCATAACATTGTTTATGATTGCGGTACAGTCGTGTCTAGATGCTCGCGCCGAATGCAGTTAAATGTGCCCAAACCGCAGTTCGGACGGTACCGAGTTGTCATACTGCGAGCGCGAGATTAAACTTATATCGCTGTACTAATATTGAACCTTATTATGTGCTGGGCTTGTCGCAGTGGCTATTCAGAGGTTATGTGTATGTATATTATGTTTAGAATTCAACCTCCTATCCCAGAGCATACACATTTCTCGTACGCGTTTCGGATTTTAACTATGTATGCATATTTTTAAAGTAAATATAACAAGATTTAAGAGTGTTAGGAGTGTATGTATTATAATGGCATTCAGAAATGTATAGTTAACAAGAATAACATCGTTAAGAAATCTGTTTACCATGCAGTTCCTCATAATACATTGGACTATTGTGATACACGGTGACTTCAACGCTTTTTATGTTAAATATAGCACTTTATCATCACATACAAAACGGTCGACATTAATAATACACACGCTTAGTGACATTGCGTTTTGCAGACTTCCCACTCTATCTGTTGACTGCGGATTTTGTGTGTGTGGAATGATGGCAAGTGAATGGGATAGCTTTAAACTGTTATACGGATCGTAAACATGGGTCTACACGTCACAGAAGCTTCTTTTTCCTCGTAGCGGTGCGACAAGCGGTCGGCGGTGGCGGTTGTCGAAATGCGCTCGTACCGTCAAAACTTCATAACGGAATAATAATGGACACTACACTTTTTCTGCATTGGCGTCGGTGGAAATATTTTCCGGTGTAATCAATAACTGTTGCTGGTGCTTTAATATTAAGATAATTTTATTAACATATGTGTATGTGTTACAATATCTGTAATATTATAGTGTACTACTAGTAGTTGATAAATTCATACTGCCGCTGTATTCGTCCGTCCGTAATGGAGTAGCGTGGTGATGCGTGGTCCAGGCTGTCGGTAGTTGTAGTAGAAACCGGTGCCTAGCTGCTGTCGGTGTTAGCTGGTGTTAGATAACTTGATGCGCGAACGAATAAGTAGATCTTTTTTATCTTTATTTCGCGTATTTCACTTGACATGTAACCTCTTCCCGTCATCGGAAAATGGAGGATGAAATGATGTGGTTCTATTATTACATTTGTATTGGAGTGCAAATTGAGGAAAGAGCGCCTTTAAATGTTACTGGAAACAAACGCTGAAACAACATATTGAAATTCATTATTGAGATATAGAATTCGAACCGATTACTTACTGCACCATAAATCAGAACGCGGCCAATGTAATATATTCGGAATTCCCAATACATTAATACGACATCTCATATAACCCACGTCCCAAATCCCAAAGGCGTTAATCCAAACGATCTTTAACAATAACGACGTAACATATTATTATTACAGAATGGGAGTGAGGACGGGGCCCCATGGCGCTCGGAAAGGCTGATGATGTCTTGTCCTCGTATTTACTATGCCTTTTCCTATCCTCCTTTAAAGATGTGGTGAATAGCATCGCGAGTCACAGGCACTCCAACGGTCCCCAATAAGTCGTACCCAACTCACAAGCAAGTGCGTAAGAAATGTATATTTTTATGAAAGTCGGTGAGCGATGAGCGCGTGCTCGATCAATTAATCTTAACTTATTTAACCCGAGAACTCTCTTTTCGTTCAATATCTTAAGCCTATACGGATTGCTTACAGAAAATAGTCTATGTACAACAAAATTATATACGAGTATTTATTAAGAAGGAAATGTGCGGATAGCAGTCACGAGTGGTAACTACCGCCCATGGACATCCTAGCTTACCTCCGGCAATGATGTAGGAATGGAATTGTTAGTGTCACTAAGTATGAGATGTTTGTAAAAAACCAATAGTTGTCCGTTAATTGGATATTAATTGGATAATAGGCACTATCTCTACTGGTTGGAATCCAGCGTTTAATTGTTTGAAATTAATTCTAATATACATAATTTGAAAGTTGATATCTAGGTATAGGGTGTAATTTTAACGACAAGATAACCATGAATCTTATCTGCTCGAAATAATTTTAAATGGCACAGAATTATGTTTTAAATGAAATTAAAAGCACCACCACCATAAATGTACCACAAATATCATCGTAGACCATTAAGAACATTATAAACTTTAATAGCACATGAAATTAGACGCCATTATTACGTAATATTTCAATACATACTCGTATATTATGCATTCGTATAGTTATGTGTTATTCTACATCCAAATAAATTCCTCAAAAATATCGATTACGGCTTAGGAACAATAAACAAATTAAAAATTTCCAATAAGCTATCGCTTGAATTTATTTCCCATCTACAAGACCTTGAGATAATATACATTTAATTCTCCGTTGTGTGTGGATAAGGGATTGCAATTCTTGTGTTTTGTTGGAACAAATAAAAATTGCAATATATAACTTTGTTGCAATTTTCGTTGTTGACCCGTCGCCATTTTGTATTTCGATGACTGCAAGCAGATTACCGATATTCAGTTGGCGCACAGCACTTTGATACAATCTTAATGAAATTTTAATATGAATATGTTAAATGTAATTAAAGTAGGCTACAGAATTATAATATTCTTACAGTAAGCGTCATCTCAATCTTAACATCGACTTGATTGTACAGTACTGCTTTCTAGTGTACTCGTACGCTGATATATTACACAACACATTTCGCCTTTAGTATATTTAATTTCACAGTAATACCCGTGCTGCTAAAGAGAGGATATAAATATGCGGCCGTTTGCGCGCTGTCTCGCTTATAACATTTTAGACGAGAACGAGACGGCATGCAAGCTTCCTGCTATTTATATCCTTTTTTTAATGGAAAGGTTTATACGTAAGAACTTAAATCTATCTTAACTCTCTCTGGTTCGGAGAAACGGGTGCGGCGCTTTCTCTCGTTAGCGTCAGGGTTCGAGCGCTCTAACAAGAATATATTGGGAATGAGATAGCGAAAAGTGTTTATTACGGTTACGGTTCGGCTTTATAAGGACGCTATGTGTAGAAAGTTTTGGGCGCAAAGCTAAGAACGAACGGCCAAGGGAACAGAGGTCATGTTACGAATATTTATTTCTCTTTATATCGGCGGTGTTACTTTGCTGTGTTAAAGTGTGAATTTTTATTTTTTATTTTTACAAATGATTGCGAAACTTTTATTTGTCCATAAAAGTCTGTATGTAGGATCCGAACTTAGTATTGATATAGTTGAATAAATGTCTGAACACTTTTAACTTTTATCTAGGACTGCCCTAGGATAGAGTAGTTATATCATAAATCATTATCAAATTCAGCATTGAAACTAAATGAATTACTAATAGAAGAATTTAATAAAAAAGTATTTGAGAGTATTACAATGCGAATTATATTCCGAATTTCCAGCGTAGAGTCAGAAACAGTAAATGTTTAGGCGCATGTTGTAATGAGATTATGCCGAAGTGTAGCAGGGTGGAATGGAAACAAATATTCTACACATTTTGCATTGAATGGTACTTATGACGAGCAACTACCCGTTTAATATAATTGTATGAAATCAGCGATAGGTAAATATTTAACATTAAATAACTACATTTTTTTACACCAGTAATAGTATGTTTGAATTACAGTTCCATTTTCCTCGTTTCTTTAGTTTCTGTCTATTGCTTGGAATACGTATTTTGTATTATATGTACTTGTACTAGACTGCAACGCCGTGATTTCTGTAAATTATATTACATTTTTACAAAAATATACAAACAGATAAATATTTGTCAACTATTAAATTCTCACTGGAAGCTTGAAACCAGCTCGAAATTTCTTTTCGTATATTTTCTTATCTGTACTGTAATAATCTAATTACTTAATTCTATTCTATAGAATTAGTTTGGCAGTTTAATAAACAACAACAAATTGAACCTCGGGCACTTTACTCTCTGTATTATCACAAGGTTTAATTTAATTATTTTGACCGAATATTTGATATTGTGTGCCGTCATAGTTTATTTTGTAAGAGATTATATTAAAATTTATAAACAACAATAAAATTAATCGTTATTTATGTTGTTGCAGTCAATGTTTACGTAAAATAAGATCAAAACAAAACCAGTAGTCAAAATCAATAAAGCACTTTATATAAAAATCATCCACCTTATACCTCCGACGTTGTGTACCCATACTGCGCTCACATGAACTACAGAATATATCTCAATACTACAGAACCTCATTTCTACATAGCTTTCCAAACCTGAATTACCGTTAGTTGGCGAACAAACGACGGGTAACAAAGATGCTGTATTACTCAAATTGGTTTTGCGTCCACCAAATTTCAACAGACGCCTTATTTTAATTACCCGTAAGTCTAATATCGTATGTTTTCTCATTTATAGATATTGTAATAAGTTTGTCGAACGTTATTCGTGGGGATTGAGTGCGAGACAATGCGCAAATGATTCGGAACAAGATACACTTGAAAAGAATTTGTTTTCAAATGCAGACAAAAAAACCGTTCCTTTTGCCACTTCTGAGTAATTCGTTTGTTAGTTTCCCGGCTCATATTTTCACTGTTTCTTTATAATGTCTTCAAATATTTAGTATGCAACTCGCTATGGCTATATTTTTAGGCATTCCTTTCGAAGAAACATTATGCCTTTTTGCCGCCTTGTTCTGTTTATGTTTGACAGTTGAATGTTTATCAGTTTTGACATCAAAATGCACACTATTTAAGATTAGCATCATCATTACATTAAATAAATAAATAAATAAATAAAATAAAACGTCATTCATTTTTTGCACGCATACGTCGGAGCATATTCGTAGCACATCTAGGACGCTAGGAATTGATACGAGTTGCGGAATCTATCGTAGGTCACTGTAGACGTAGAGAGTAGACGCGTAGACAAAATGCTACGCGTCTTCTAATATAAAAGTTTTTACTTTACTGTCATAATTGAATTCAAGTTTTAATTTCTTCGCATTTGGTTATTTTATTATTAATGTCATATCCTTATCGATTGAAATACTATAGACGGAAGGCGATCGATATTACGAGTACATTAACTAATCATGATAATCGTAGTTGTGGTTTGTGAATAAGATTGTTGCGTTGAGCTCGATTCCCACCTAGGAAAAATACTTGCAAGTATGTATGTTTCTCTAGGAACAAGTGTTTGGTCTGTGCCTGAATGTATATATATATATATATATATATATATATATATATAATATATATATTAGTGACCATATGTATGTCATTTATCGGCAGTCTACATATATGGCAATGTCCTAAAATATCATATTTAGTTATTTAGTTCTTCTTTTTATTTTTAATTTTTTCTATCTTTTATGCTACCAACCAGCAGTACCTTTACGATTTCAGAAGCGGCTTTGTTCATTTTGTGCTAAAACATATCTTCGGCTGACCTTTTTTGACCGTTGACCTTCAGTTGTCCCCGTGATATTACAGCTCTTAATATCTTCCATATTTCAACAATAAACATGTGTGTAGATATTAAATATTTTCACCCTGTGTATGACGAGTTCTGCAACACTGGGCCCCTACTCGGCTGGCAGGTAATAACTCAACAAGTGCAAGTAATGGCCAAACGGCCCGCTAATGATGCGTAATCAACGCGAAAATTTGTTGAATTACATCCAAATGGCAGCTAATTTCAAGCATTCTCAGTACTCAAAGGGAGCGCCCGTGACATACTCGTAGCTTGGCAACGTTTTATTAAGATTTCTTTACGGAAATAGAAGGTGTCGCGTAGCAGGGTCTATCAATATCACACTCCGACAATCCGCAGTGGGGCAGCATGGTAGAGTATGTTTCAGATCTCTTATAGTTGCGGTAGTGACTCTTGTCCAGCAGTGAGATATTAAAAATCGGACCCTATCAGAGCTTGATTTTATTTACTTGTGTTTTGCTGAATTTTTAGTAGGCTGTTCACGTTGGCTGACTCAGTTTATATACGATTATGAATGTCTAGTACCTGTATCTGCATGTATCTGCTGCTGTTGAAACGTCCGCTGTGCGGCAAAGGTTCGTTGTTTGCATTTGCAGACATTCTTAGATACAAGTATAGCATGTAATAAAATATGGAATAATTCTCGGCTATAATCTTAGCTTTATTTAACAAATATATGATTGCGGGTAAAGCTCTTATTTTATAATTATTTGAAAAAACTATATAACTATATATCTACACACACTGTCATAGGTGTTGTTTTTTGTTTATTTCTATAGATCCTCTCGAAACATATTTATATCAAATGAAGAATTTGATAAACATAACTTAATGCTATAATATTTTGCGTACGAAAATTAACGAGGACGGGGTAATTACACTGCGGTGAATAAAATATCACTTGTCTTCATAAAGAACTTTGTGATTAATTGGTACTGGACTTTTATAGGGAAGGCATTGGTGCCATTAAGATGATGATCTAATGGCGAGATGAAATATTAGGCGACTTGACGAACTAAAATTTCACATCGGTAGCAGGTGTTAATTCATCGATTCGTAATTTCGTAACGCATTTATGTCTATATCCTATTATTATAAATAAATAAATAAATATTCCCATGAAATAATGTTAACAAATAGATATTCGTTACTGTGATCTATTAAAAATTTAAAAACGTAACATTAATTTATAGAAACCAAGAAATTAAAATTCAGTTTTTTATGGACAATTTATCTACTATTACGTAGCACAAAAGTAACACATGGCACCGCCGGAAGGATCAGTTCGTATGCCCGTCTATCACACTCAGAGGATTTAAGGAAAAATAGCTCTACAGTTGAAAATGTTTGTATATGCTCGTAACATGATACTTTAAAAAATGTTAAAGAAACTTACGGAAATAAGTATAGACTTTATGCTGCGAAGAACACGTACGCAACTTTTACGGCTAATATAATACGATGATAATGTCACTCGTAAACTTTTAAACTTAAAGTTTTTATTGTAAAGGGTAGAGAAACTCTCGGCACGTTAGACATCTCACGGCAGTAAAATTATGAAAGTAGGATACAACCTTTAACAGAAATTCCACACAAAACGCCGAAATTTTCCCGTTCCTTTCACCGTTGTCTATTTTTATATGTGATTAACTATCTACTTATTTATGGGAATAAATAATAAAGAAAAATATTAAAAAAAAATCTTTGAAGAGTGTTGTTTGTGCGGAGAAGTTCACAGAAAGTCTTGAAAGTACGGAATATAAAAATGAGAAAAATGCTGTGATTTACATACACACATAGGCATACACATACTTATGCTTATCCACATTGTATGTATGTATGTAACATTAAAGCCTAATTGGATTGAGCGTAGAGATTTTCCCTCAGGTTCTTTTCTCACGTTCTACCTACCATCTGAACATACGGAGTGACTATATAAACTTATAGCAAAATAAAATGGTTAAATTTAAAATTACAGCCATTATTAAGAAATGAAGCAATTGTATTTAATTTAAACAGTTCCAGACCGAGGCGACAATTATTGTAAGTATATATTATATATAATTCCTACACGATTGTAGCACGAGTTTTCTTCTACGCGTTCAATTTTAATTGTGCCATGGCGGAACTGCCACGGCCGCCATTTTGAATGTAGCTTATGAACATTTGTAAGAAAACGCGGGAAAGAGTCCGTAGATATTTTTCTGTCGTTATTGTATATACTCATACATACGTAAATGCTGATAATTATGTTTTCTTAATTACGTTTTTAGAGTTTATGTAATATTACAAAACATAGAAAAAATTATAAATATTTAATTTTAAACAGTAACGTTTGTATTATGTGAGTTATATTTTGTAAGAGATATCATTATGATTTAAAAAACAAGTCCAAATATAAAAATAGACTAAAAAGAAAAAGCCATGTATGTGATTTGCTACGGCTATGTTTTACTGGGGTTTAAATACAAAGCGATTAAAGCACGTGGCATTTCTAAATATCGTTTTTCAGTGAAGCTATCGTTAGAGCACAGTGTGGCTAGATTACAAAATAGTCTCTAATGAGAAATTAGTAAAAAGAAAACTTAAGAATTACCCACAAAAGAGACAAAATATGTCTGCTTAATAACAATATACAAATAAATTAAATAACTTATATTATGCATATCTCAAAAAAATTATTGGAATAATTGAAACAGAAACAAGAAATTACCTGAAGATATATAGAATAAAGTAAAAGCTATCAGTTCTGCGCGGCGACTGCAGGGCCAATTTCCAGATGATGTTTTCGTAAAGCCGCGATAAATTGCATTCCTCTCGCACGAAATACCATAACTCTATTCGTATATGTAACAGGCGGAGTTATGTGCGCAAAAAAA
>DWQQ01000602.1:0-10958 GCA_018244775.1 Oxynetra roscius flavomaculata
AACCTGACTGTTGAATCGGGGGTCGTGGATTTGATCCCCACCCAGGACAAATATTTGTGTGATAAACAGAAGTTCGTTCTGTGCGTAAACGAAATATATCTGGGTGTAAACAAAATATATATTTTTGAGTATATACATATGTAGTTTATCAGCCGTCTGGTTACCATAAAAGAAAAACTGTTCAAGTACCTACTTTGGAACCAGATGGCCGAGTGTGGAAATGTCACAAGTAAAAAAAAAATATATTTTATTAGTAACGTAATTTCCTCATTCGAATGAATGAATCGACAATCGCTAATTTGCCTTTATTCTTTCCTTTTCATTTCGATTTTTATAACGAATTATTATATGGAACGGTATGTCTGCAATGCTTTTGTTTGTCGACGAATACGCAATCACTTTGTATGGAGGGATTAAAGGCCTTCCAATTCAGCTGATGTTCATTGATCTCACACCAAAAAAGAAATATCGAAATTTCGTACGTAATATTTTGCTTTTTTAATTCGCGTATTTTTTTTGTACATAGATAGTTACTATATGTACATACCTACTTATATTACAATTTCGAGAATGTGATAGTCAGACATGCTAACTGACAAGCTGTTTCTTAAGCTCGGCCCAGAACAAGCAAAACGTATGTCTCTAATGTCAGATTAGACTTAAACTCTACTAAGATAATACATACTATTCAAATTGCTTAGTTTGGCTCCAGCAAGAAAAGAGAATTTAATCTTGAATAGATTATTTGCAAACAAATGACATGAAAACTATTCAATTGGTGACGTTAGATTTTGTTCTGTTTTCTATATTATATAATACAAGTGTTTAGAAACAATTCGTAAGATCTAAACGCGATTATGCTAAGAAATAATTCTAGATTCAAAACAACTTTATGAAGTTCAGCCTAACTCGGCCATTCTTGCTATTATCTTTATAAATTCTCTTTGAATTATGTCCTTCAGTTTAGTAATTAATTATTCGTTTTATAATTGTCATTTGCCTTGAAATTTCATTATAATACAAGACGATGTTGTCTTTAAATTAACCGGAGTTCGATTTTGGTCGTCTTCCGAAAGAACATCGCCAATTTAGCGGTGACCAGTTCCAAGCGTAAGCCGTACATGACTAACTTAAGCAATTGCACTTCCAATCATGATATTGATATTCCTATTTACATATTTATTTATTATTTAAAAATCCCCCAAGGCAAGAAAACTTGGGTAATACCTTAACACACAAGTTGTTCTACTAGAATATTATATCTTGAAACATTGTTCGTTGCGAAAATAAATTTTGTTGTAATTGCAGAACATTATTGCAAGACAAATTGAAAGGTACCCGCGGTCATCCCCGTGGACCGCCACATTAGGTCATCATCACATCATCACAATGTCATCCATAAGTAACACATATACGCACTTATCTCATATTACTGTATACAAAATCGAGATCCTTCCTGCTATATGTCTCCTTGTAAAATAAAATATTCTAAATATTAACACCCTGAGCTATATGAACACAAATATCACGCGGATTTATAAAAAGATATTTATGAATAAAAGAATTGCTTTTGCGTGAGAATACTTGTAAATAAATTAACAAAACAGCAATTTACCTGAAATTTTATTCCAAAACCTCTCTAGATTGTTAAGTGAAAATTGAACGTATGCAACTTCAGTGTCCGTTTAGATGTGGCAATGCCTTCGAAAAGGGGTCAGAGGAAAATTTTAATCCCGACAGACCGATACGCAAAACTAAAGTTGCTATCAATTAATGTAGTTTGTTTGTACCCAATAGTCGGCAAACGGAAACCTTGCGGACTATTTACATTAAGGAATATCTAATTTCAACTACATAGAACTACGTTTGGGCGAACCGTGAAAAGTTTTATTCCATTGTTCAAAGATTTTATTCGTTATTGAAACCACCTGAACTTTGTACCGAAGTTTATATATACATGCATAATTCGTTTAGCTCCATTGAAAAGGGTGAAATTAAAAGTATACTTTTCATTCACAATGTTCAAATTCTAGATTTGACTAATATGTATATTGTATTTAGAAAACAATCGGCAACGTTAGTATGTGAATAAAATTAGTACGTCCATCAATATATGTACATATGTATATCGTATCATCCGTACGTAATGTACATATGTATATACATTTTCAATGTATTATTGAGCGAGCGCCTTAACAAAAATTTCTTGTACATTCAATGACAAGAGTTGAATGTGTTGTGCTGAAATTCCATATCGTAGATACCATAGACGTGTACACACCTTAAGCGTGTACATCTAAATTTAATTTAAAATCTAGTCATCTATCCAATTAAGCGTTTTGAAATATTTGGGCTACCAGGAGCAGAACTTGGGAATGTTAGAAATGAGCACCAAGTAGCCGAACAGTTTCATCGGCCGAAGCGAGATAAAAGTTAAGTTCATTTTTAAATCAAACTCCACGTTTCCAATCTTTCAGTCTTCATGAATCCAGTTTTCATTGTACGCTCCATTGTCAAGTGGAATCCGGGTTTTTCCGCTATCTCTGCCCGCAGAGTGGTCCTTGAATAAGTTATTAGGAGCGGCAGTATAATTGTAAAATAATAAGTTTCCACCGACTTTAATGAAAATTTTTTCTTAAAGATATTCAACGGAAATTAAATTGATTCTGTACTAATCATCTCGCTCAATGGACTGTAGTCTATTAGAAATCGATCTTTTTATTTTCAAAGATAGACAAACGAAAACTACAAAGTTTATATGCCAATGTATATATCTCTCTCCTGCAACTATCCATGTTATTACCATGACAAACCCTTCTAGAGTGACACGGGATCCTCCATAATTCTTCTGGCTCTCTATTGTTCTTTAATTTCTATCAATTTACCAGTGGTATACATCATTTTTATATAACTATTTATCAGCTTGTACCTTATATTATAGAATTGTTTTATAGAATTTACGAAACATTTTCAATACTTAAGAGGTCTTATGTAATTTATCAACAAAAAAAATGAGACAGATACTCGCACATTTGCATTAAAATACGACTAAACTAAACACACTGTTGTGCAAACTTATAAATATTTTTTTATACAAAAACCTATTCGTATAAGATTGATTTATTCTTGTTGTCTATTCTTTACCATTTACGAATACATTAAGAACAAAATGCATCAAACTTTTTTAACACATATATTCACCATTCTCCTAGCATTATGTAATAAAAAATACCGCGTTATTTCGCGGCGAAACGCAGAGATAGTACAATAGTGCAATTCAAGAAAATCCAGCCGCCCCACTATCAGAGACATTTCAGGATTCCTAGATGCTTTAATTAAACACTAACTTCTTAGAACTTAATTATTAATCTGTTCCACTGTACATTCGAAATGAATTGTTGCTTAATTTCCAACACAAATTAGGATTTACATAAATATCGCCTTAAGCGTATTTAAATAATAAAAGAGGAATAAATAAATAATATCTATTGCTTTTAAACGGTGGGAAAACTTTTAAATTGGCAGGGCTGTCACTCGACTGTTGCCTATACACACATCAACCGACCTTCAACAGGATTGAAGGAATAAGACTGTTTATTTCATTCAGTTCAAAGGGCGCCGTTAATAGGACTGTTAAATAGCATTATATAACTGTAACAGCAGATCGCTTAACAACGATAGTCAGGTAATGAAATGTAAGTGGATGCAGTTAGTAATGTTTAACACCCATCTTGTTCAAGTTCAAGAAACACTTATGTGTTAATAACTTAGTTACTAATATTTAGTCTTACCTACTGATATGTATTAGAAATTTAGTGGAAATTTCGCTGGTTTTATACATTTCTCAACTATGGTTATTATTGTTGTATGTCATATATTGATTGTTTGGCAAATAAGAATAAATAAACACATATTATTCTAATAACAATGGCTTCCATAGTAATACGATGGCAGCTCCGGGCGAAATGTATACATAATCAATCGAACTATTCCATCTACTGAATACATTTTATATCGCATTTTGTCATAAAAAAGAATCCCGGGAATCTGAAAGAAAATAAACATTGAGAAGCAAGAAAATTATTGAGAAGCCGTTCACAAAATTTTCTCGAACAACCTCAGCTTTGGTGCTCAAGGTGAAATCCCAAGGCGCAAATATTTAATTCAATTAAATCTTGAATTTTGCGAGGGGCCGCTCAAATATCTGATCCGTTACGGCTACAAAACAGAAACGTCGTTAAGAGGCAGCAACGCCTGTCACTTGACAATGTTTTCCTAAGACTACAATGATTTAAACAGAACAATCCAAACAAAATGATGAATGTAGACGAAGCACGTCAGGTTTGCAAGGACAGAGACGTTTGGCACTCCGTGCTCTCTGCCCACCCCGCTAGGGACCTGGCGTGACGGTTATTATTATTTTTTTTAACCAAACAAAATTTAATTAATAACATTTTTGACAGAAATTTGAAATTTCGAATTCTAACCAAAACCCGTTACCATATTTCACGCGAAACACGCTTTATTAATAAAGGCCCGGATCAACAATTGATATTAGACACGGAAACACCTGGGGTATGCTGTGAAAGAGATATATTTCCCGGAACAATAACAATATTGCTCTATCATAATCAGTCAAAGGCACTTAGGGCGATGTTATATCGGACGATCAGAGCGCTGCGTGTCGCGGTATGAACCCTTCTCAAAGTCATATCAACTAATGCAAGTGTCATACGATTGGCTTTTGTTTACTTACTGACTTGTTCACTTAAGGGGACTTCTTTCCGGATATGTTGCGGGAATAGAACGGGTTTGTTATAAATTTATTTGTGGCATATCGGCGTATAGTTATCCTTCCTATTGTCTACTGTCAGTACGAATAATTTTTAAGGGATACGCACCTATCACATTACATAATCGTTATCTAAGACTCGTTGAAGTGTTCCCTTTGTATTTTTTCCATCATTTTGTTTGCATTGTTTTGTTGAACGGTGTTCGACAGAGGCAGGATAAAAACAAAGTTCTCAATTAGTCCTCAAAAATGGCACTGTATGTTTAAAAAACCGCAATAACCGCTTGGCCGTAATATTACGTATTTTACTTACAATTATATTAAGATATTATTACAATTACAATTATATAAACTTACAATATTATTAATTACAATTATATTAAGTATAATCATTCACATTTAATTGAGGTGAATTTATAGTGTAATAAGAAGAAAACAAAATTGTATTCATATTTATTATTATATATTTTACGTGCACACATACATACATTAACATTTTATTCACAAATACCGTTATTAAATATGAACACAGTTTCTCAATCAGATAAAGTCTTCGGCATTCCAACGGCGGGACAACGTTAATACTGTTTAAAATAAACAAACATATTCCGATATGTAATCGTTGGGAACAAATATTTTCGGAATTCCCCGTCCGTGGGTGTTTACTTTAGTCGCCGTAAACAAAAGGGGAACAATATTCGTCCCCGATAACACCATCGCTCCGTAAAACTAACAAAACGAACTCTACTATACATCGACCCTTTGTTGTTCCATTGTTAGCCACGCCCTCTCATAATAAGAAGGTTTATAGTCATAGCCATAATTTTCCACGATGATCGAGTGCAGATTGGCAGATATCTCAAGCATTTGGTAACATGGTGGGGAGATCTAGAGTCTGCAGGTTTCTCTCAAAATAAGAAGCGTTATAGCTATATTTGCCACGATGTCCAATTGTTGATTGGAAAACTTAACACGCCATTGAACACTGTGTAAAGCTCAAGAGTCTGCACGTTTCGACGGAATGTTTTCCTTCACTTTAAAAATTTGCACGTCAGCAGTAGGAGGCTGGATTCTAAGCTACTAGACTATCACTACCGTTATTAACATTTTATGTTTGTATATACAGTTCGGTGCTTTAGTCGCCAGCGCATTGAACTGTAAGCTGCATTATAAGTCAAATACTTATTAATAATAAATATCTTAGAAGGTCTGCATACATGGCCGTCTGGTCCCAAATTAGACACCTGGGCAGTGCCTTTATTGTGGTAACCAGACGGCTAAGAAACTACTTACATATAAATATATACTTTGCACCCAGATCCACAAATGCTTGAGCTCGTCACACAATTATTTATCCTGATTGGACATCGATTTCACTATACCCGGCGCAATAATCACGTTCACCAGCCACGGCATCAACGGGCCGGTGCCAATGATTGCAAATTACTATTATGCCACACTTCCGTTGTGTGTAAATGTTGATATACATACTTGTAAGGCGGTATGGTCGCCAGCACACCGGAGTGTGTGAGGCAAGTCGCAGGAGCATTCGGCCGATGGCCGCGAGCTGAGCTCGGGACAGCGCCACTCAGCGCTCGCTGCTCGGCAGACCACACACAGTACTACCAACGCGCCCATTAACCACATTCTGGAAAGAGTAATAGAAAATATATGTATTGTTTTGTAATGCCACCTACTGTATAAATTATAAGGATTATTTATATAAGAACCAGCAAACGATGTTTGGTGTTTAGATTGTTAACGTTTCCTTTGGCTACAGAGCAAGTAGATTGCAGTAGATCTTAGTGTGACAAGTTTTGTCTAATACTGAGTTTCGGCAGGAGTGGCTGACTAGTGGCAAGCATGACATTTTCTGATAAATAATTACTTATAAGTTCTGAAACAATTTTACATATACAATTCAAGCCGTATTTAATATAACTATAGGTATTTTTTTCATATATTCGATATACATAAATGTGTCCTATATCTGCGACTGTCTTTGCTGTACCTACCACATACTCTCGGCATCGTCAGTTTGACTCTTTTGTATGTAAAAAGAGTAGCAGACGGACATCCAGGAGTCACAGGTCTCCGCTGCTGTCCATAGACATGGCCGTCTCTAGTACACACCTGGACCAGCAACCACTGGTAGAGACTAGACTGGTACAGAATCCCTTTAGTCAATCTATCTTTAGGTTAACAATAAAGAATAAACAAATAAATAAACACATATTCGCTATCATACAAACAATTCCACTTATTCGCGAAAGTTTTCACGACGTCGTCCAAATCAAAATTTGCTGAACAACCACAATACGGTATAATACTAAGGAACAACTTAAGTAAACTGTATAGAAACGAGGAATTACATGTGAAAAGGTAATTCCGGTCATATTCTGTGGTACTTGTGAAAGAATTGCTACTACAATGCGTATGGTTGCGACATAATGGGACATTTCCACTGAATGACGGCCGGACGACGGTGCTGCAATGTAGAACAAGCTACAAGCTTCAAGCTTCTTAAAAAATGTAATAAACACTGCTTTTGTACCGACCACTTATTCTCACCAACGCCTGGCGTTGACTGTGAAAGATTGCCAATAGGCATTAAGTCTGCCCTTTGTGACCTAGCTTTAGGTTATCAATAATAAATTTTGAAAGTAAAAGTGTCACTAATGTTTTGTTAGAAATGTCTGCACTGCAGTATTGACTCGTCAAGCGTATCACGCCATCTAGAGTAAAAACACTGTAACTATTATCAATTGATTTTGTGATCCTATTAATTATTTTTGAATAAATAAAAAGAATTCTGGTTGCAAATATTGGGAAAAAATCGTCTCAAAATCGTCTCTGTATGGGATTTGTGTGATGATTTTAAAATATTTATATCTAAAACACCAATCTAGTTGTATTCACATGTGACCTACTTAAAAATAAATAATACATGAATAATACACTTCTCATCATCTCTCTCTTTTCTTATTTGTGTTCCCTTGAACACCAATTTAATGCGCACATACATAGTTGAAAGTAAAATATCTGCATAAAAATGGATCGGGAATAAATAAATTGATATTAGAAATTATAGGTAACCGCTTGGAGCTTGTCACTTGAGTGCATAGCAACATGCGCTGGGAATATCAGCAAATTACAGAACTATTGATAACAGCGGGTGATGGACGGCCGTTGCCCCACCGTCGAGGACACCTACCACTTGTACGTTGATTTTAACAACGCTCAAATCACAGATTAAACTATTATCATTAATATATTGATAATTGGCACTCCGTGCTCCCTGCCTACCCCGCTAGGGACTTGGCGTGACGGTGCACTAACCACTGCACCAACGGCCCAGTCAGACATATTTTATCATATATCGCAATAGTTTCTAGCAAGAAAACTGCTGTATATGTGTTCATAAGATATAAATCGATACTGTTGCTAAGAGTATCAATAACACTGGCATTTGTAATGCTTTCCACGGCTTAGCAGCATTATCGAACTTATTGTATATACTCAAGTATATTATGTAGGCACTAATTGATACCAAAATATTTGGAATGGAACTAAAATTAGAGCTTAACTGCTGCGAGGGTACAGTGTCTATTTAAGGATTTTAGCTGTAATACCAGATTTTAGCTGATACATAACGATAAACAATCCTATATTACCTACTACTATGTTGCCATACGAATATTATTAAAATAAATAATCAAATACATTAATTAAAACAATTACTCAATCGCATAGTTTAAATGCGAATAACCTCAAATTCAAAAAATGCGCAAAAAATCCCTGAAAATGTAGTAATATGTTTTTATCATAAATTAATACTCGTTGTTAAATGTATTAAAAAACAGTTGACACTATACTGAATATATAATTTATAATAACAATAACAATATAATATAAAATCCTAAATAGGGCCGTATGATTTCTAAGCCCTTAAGGGCGATAGGAAATTTCCCAACGGTGAATATTACAATATGTACAAGGTTAAGCCATTAAATTGTCACCTTGTTGTTGCCAGAAAGGGCAATCTGGTACCAAAAGGATACTCGGTAAGAACTAATAAAATATTGGTAATAGACCGCCTCTTAAGGGTAAGCCCGTAAACGTAACGTCAAAGATGTATGTATGTATTATATAATGTGTTGAAATAAAATAAAAACTAAATATATGATGTTTGGTGCTACTAACGTCATTGATATAAGACATCTTAGCAATTGTAATAAAAGGCGACATTTTATTATGATTGTAGTTTTTTTATACTATATAACTTAATTATAGTAGGTTAGCACAGTTCAGAGCAATCAATGGAATTTCAAAATTCAAAACGATGAACAAAGAGTGAAAATAAGTCTATACATTATGTATACATATTTATGTATATATAGGTAGATACATATATATCACTGAAGATAAGATTATAATAAGGCTTAGGCCACGGAGATGCACAAAAAAAGTGAAAGAAAAAGATGTTTCCCGGGTCTTTTTACAGTGGCGCGAAAATACCCCTCCTAATATATCACACAAGCGTTAGTGCTCCTGACACGGGACGTATAATATACATATTTTTGTATACAAACATTGTTTTCATACGAAGTTTAAATTTTCACAGTTATTCTGAATTATAAAAGTGTGCATCTAAATGTAGAACTCTTCAGTGTGTTACTAGACTTCGTATTATGTGAGATCTCAGTGTTCGTTTTTATTGGACACAAAATGACACGCCATTTTTTGTTTCTATCATAGCTTAACTACTCTTAATACTACTTGAATATGAAATCCAATGTTTAGATGTTTTAGTGTAAAGTTTTTATACGATGCGTTTGCTTATCTATTTGAAGTTTATTTCATGTCTAGAATCTATCTAGAATTTCTTAATCGATGAAAAATGTGTAACGCTTCGTGAACGGGATATAAAGGCTGACATGTGATGTGTGAAGATTGCATGTGATTTGGACCGTGTTTGATTGATATGTTTGTGGTTGATAGAAAAAAAGTGTTTATTCGTAATTAAGCTGATATCACTCAACATCGTGTTCTATTTTCGAATAACGGCAACGATATTCTCCGGCTGTCCCATAAGACCGAGTGCAGTGAACCATGCGATTTATTACGCGATGCGTGTTCCCAAGAGGGATAGAATTAGCCGGTGTAATTTATACCGGCAGTAAACAGAACATTAACCGCTCTGAGAACCCCTGCTCTCACGTTAGCAATTGGGATTCTGAATGAATGAATTGTTAAACTAAATATAGAGAATGTTACTTATCAAGATTCTTCGAAGTGTCCTTCGAAGGTTACAAGAATATTGAATCACAACAAAAGTCTTAGCATGTGCTCGCTTCATTATGAAAGACAATATTCTGAATACATTGCTATTAATTAATATTTTTGTCATAAGCAGACTACTTGTTGAGACGTGCTAAATGTTAAATGAAACGATGGATTCAATACAGATTTATATGAAATATTCATATAAGCTGCAATCCATTCACGGTACTTCAGGAGACGAGAATTTAAGCTTCATTGGGGAAGATTTGTAGCATCGTCCATCTTGCTCAATGCAGATCAGTTTCTACTGACCTCGAACTCCGATACAGGTCAGTGATCAACCCCTTACTCTGGAGCTTATAAAGCTCGCTAATAGTCTTCCAATGCGTATGACTGGTTTCTAAATAGTATTTAAAGTATGATAACCGTTACAAAAGCTTTCATCTATTGCCATCCATCCTAGTGCCGATTACTTGTAGTGTTAGTTGATTTCCGGCATGCTAATGTCACGCAAGATCAAAACTTACTACTGAATCGATTCAGACCATTACAGATGAGATAAAATTGTATTCCACTAACCCTTAAAAAGAGGTGTCGCACGGAAAGCCGATGTATTAAACAAAGTTATAAAAACCTTGCTAGAGAAGCACGGGATATTGAAATCAAAGCACTTTGCAAACTGTTACAAACTACAGGAGTTCCCGCTCGAATCGATGACATCGATGATCACTAAAGCGTGAGTCGATAAAACGTCGTTTAACTCGTGTTCAAAGCTTACACTTTGACGAACACCGCCCATCGAATTGTCAAAAAGTCCAATTAATATAATACCGCGTAGCAACGATCCGTAGTTTGATTATTTCCATATACAAATATATATATA
>DWQQ01000603.1:0-10951 GCA_018244775.1 Oxynetra roscius flavomaculata
TGAATATCGTGACGCGGGTCAGACGCTTGTTGACGCGGATCTTGCGAGCGGTGAGAGTCCAATCGAGGATCAGAAGGTCTGTGTGGCTCCCCCCATGCATTCCAGTCATCCTTTTTGGCCACACTCCACTGTTGGTTGTGTTGTGGCGGTCCAGAGGTCCATTGTTGCTGTGGTGGTGGCCCAGTCCAAACATTAGCAGAGTCCGCAGCATCATCATCTTCACCCCAAGTACCGCCAATGTTGGTAGTGGGTGTGTGTCCCCATGGTGTCTTTGATGCTGGTTGTGGTGGAGGTTGGCCTCCATTTCGCAGATTAGCTTCCCAGAGATCAGTTCCAAGGAATGCACCATTGTTAACATTTGGTTTCCAGGGGGGTGGGGCACCAGCCGCAGGCTCCACCTTGGTTCCCGGCTCGGGAGATCCAGGCACATCCCAATTTGTATCTTGATTCACATGTTGCTAAAAATATACAATTAAGTCATATTATTACAGCACAACACACATATTTGCACACATAAATGTTCATGCCAAGATGTCACATAATGTGAACTTTTAATTAGATCCCAACAAGCTGATTCATATTATTTCCCCACTGACATATTTCAAGTTTATTTTTAATTGTGATAACAAAAGTGTTGGATACTCACGCCACCCCAGCCGTCTTGGCTGAATAAGGCCTCTCTCATAGAGTTCAGCTGTTCTATCTTCGCTGAGGATGTATTGTTGGTGTTGTTCCCGTTGTTCCCGCTGCCTGCAGTGGGCCCGTTGGAGTTTGCGGTAGGATTGGCGGGATTATTGGCCCCGTTATTGCCATTCCCAGCGTTGTTCTGGCCTAAAATTTGTTAAGAGACGTTTAGTAGACGTAACATGGCGTCGTATTATTTTTGTATTGTTAAATGTTGTGTGATTAAAATAATGATTGTTTTTACCATTACTGGCGGGGGCACCATTGTTGTTTGGTTGTGTATTTGGCATGTTTGGCGGGGAACTCTGCCAATTTTGTGAGGCCGCACTTGTCGGCGGCAATTGATTGCCATTCCCTTTATTGCTGTTCACTGCAAGAGATATAAAACCGAGTATTAAAATCTTCCACTATCATGTGTTATGTGAGCAGTACAATAAGCGTCAATCTTTATTAGCCATCGATCCAAATAAGATTCGTCAAAACTTACTATCAGCTTGGGAAGTCGGCGGCCGTTGAGTGTTATTCCACTGTTGAGTATTGTTTGTACCATTACTTGTTTGGCCACTAGTATTGCCGCCCCAATTCCCAGCTGGCAATACAAAAAAAGAATTGTTTACGTACGATTAAGACTACACCCATTGTCATCGCGTATGTGCGATCATTCAAACGAATTATCAAACAACTATATACATACAAACATGAAAATACTACAACGGTTCGGAAATAATATTGATTCTTGTATGCATAAAATGAATTTTATTTTTTTAATTACTACACAACATTGGATTAAACTCGCTTCCTCATTCATATTTTTTCTTTGTTCAAACTTTTAAAAGCAATATGTGCAATATTGATTATTTCATTGTAAAAGAATACAAATTACCATTGTTGGAAGCAGGCGGGCTGCCCCAGCCGGATGCAGCGTTGAGGGAACTCTCGCCTCCCCCGCGGAGACGAAGTCTCAGGGGTACACCCCAACTGTCTACCTCCTCAGATTTCATATCCTTCAAGAGATCATTCTCTTTCCTGAGCAGTTCTATCATACTGTCAAACGTAAGATCACCGTTTGCAAACGTTTTCACCACTACTGTGTCCGAATGTGATTTCTCTTTATCAGCATCTAAATTTTTATTGTCATGGCATGTTTTAACAGACTTCTTGTCAAAAGTAATCATTCGAGTTTTCGTTTTGCACACATCATGAGCAGACTTTTCGTTTAGTAGTTGCGTCTTATCCGTGCAAGGCTCATCTCGGATAATACAAACTGAGGATTTAAAAGCGTAATCAGACTTGTTCATATACTCTGGCGCTCCAAACGCCATCTTATAGTTTAAGTTAAAGCTACTGAAATACGGGTCACTGTATGAGATACCCTGGACTGTTATGGCGTTAATCATTAAAGGAATGCAGTAGTTAGGCGTATCGCCAATCATTTGGTTTTGTTGGATACTATCAACAAACTCTACATTATAAATATTATTATTATCATCTACCATTTTTACATTAACTCGCTGACTTTCATTCTTCTCTTCGACACGCTTAAAAGCACCAAATTTATTTGTGTTCACCACCGACATTGAAGTGGAGTAATTACATTGCATTGGTTCGGTAACAGTATCAATATTGGAGTAACAATTATACTTAATTAGATATGGAACACATAATATTACAGAAACATTAGACATCAGACAATTATTTATAAATAGAATAATTTTCTACAATATCCACCTAGCATTATACTTATTTTCACAGATTGCATTGTTTCAATTAAAGACTAAGTAACAATGGTTCGTAGTGATGCAGTCAATTAAGCAGGTAGCAGTGTTTAGTGCCTCTGTGGCAGAGGGCAGGGTGAGATCACCGCTGGAAGCTGCTGCGGACTCGCCTCTAGCCCCGAGTGGCCCAGCCCTACAAACAATATCATTGTATCACCACAAGGGAATAACTCCCCTCTTATTACAGACAGTAAACTCAAAAACTCTTCAACTCAATAAACCTATAAAAATAAAAAGTAAAATTGAAACTCCTAATGAAATCATAAAAAAAAATGGTCCTAGCCAGTTGGACACAGTAAATGAAACTGAAAAAAAAAATTCAAATTAGGAACACACCTTATAGGACGGACGTGAGGCTGAGCTGTATATCACAGATAATGCGGGCTCGGCAGATCCTTTGGAGCAGCTTTGCAGTTCGCTCGTCGCGTTTCACTTTATCTGTGGAAAAAAGAATATGTTTCACACCGACTTTACCATCCGGCAACCATCCACCGGCCTATAATAAATGATCGTCGTTGGCAACAGCGATCGATGAAATAAGCATTACGGTCTTTGAGGTTACCTCAAGGACTACGACTTATATCTATAATACGCAGATATGAGACCTACCTGGGACTCGTAATTATAAAATTGACTTAATTTTGCGTCGCGGATGAACGCGATAACGTTCAATAGAGCAGTAACGTAGTTCAATCAAAACGGGAGAGCTTCGCAACCCTCCATCACATAACAATATGTACTTACGAGCACACTTGCACACTGTTCACACCACACAAATATCAAACATTCCATTAAATTTCGAAATAAGCCATAGAATTATTCTTTTCGCAGCAAATACCGTGTAGATACATTAGTATTTGTGTATTTCGGCCTTGAGACTCGAAGTTGAATATCTACAGAATCGTATACATCTATCTGTACTATGTATATTTATCTACAGTACCTATCTATACCTAGAGTGAAAGTTAGCACGACCTATTATCGAACTGTACGAGTCAGTATTTTGCAAGAAAACATTTACAAACATTAATTTGCACGTAATAAAATCAATACACACCGAATATTGCAATGTAATCTACAATTTACTAAAGAAATACAAAATTTTCTTACGTGACACGAACGAGCACAACGGTGTTATATTACTAGATAGAATGAGACAGAACATTGAATGCTATACTGACATTAAGTTTGTTAAAACGAGACAAAAGATACGCCTGAGAAAGCGATGCCATAAATGCTAAAGTCATTCGACGATGATTTTAACTATTATTTTCAAATTAATAATGTTGCACAGGACATACCTTCGTTTTATATAGTTGTTGGCACAAAAACTATGTAGATGTATACAAAATCACAATTCCAAACCCCCGAGAATACGGCATCGACGGCTGGATGGAATGATTTCGTCGTCGGGGTTCGCACGAAGTGTTACGAAACGTCACTTATTCAAGATGGACGTTGGTGTACACAAGAATACGTTCTGGTTTACGCCCCTTTATCATGGTCGGGTTATAGCAATTTGCTACATATACATAGCTACTATAGCATAGAACTATACATAAATACCGTACGCAACTACTTAGGTATACGTTCGTTTATTATATTGATGAATATACATAAGCAGATATTGTCGCGAGATTAAACATCATTTTCACTAATAGTGCTCACAGTTATTATAACTTAACTAATTACATTCATTGTCAGCTACATGGAATGGAATGAAACACACATTTCCTTTTGTGTACATTGCGCAGGCCACCTATCAAACTCAGCAATATTATTACATACATTCAGCGCCTATTTCATGATATCTCTAATCCTACCCCATAATTACTACAGTAGGTCTGTATCGAACATTAGACTGGGAGTAAATATAGTATAGGTAGTATTGTCACGATAGAATGTAAGGTGTGTTTTGTATTTGGCCCCTGGATTAATTTTAGATCGCGTCGCGTCTGTTGCTAATAGGTCAAAACAAGGCAACATTATATACATAAAATAATGTAGTAAATAACTGTAATACCGAGGTTACTTAGTATCCTATACTAAATGTGCAGAGTAAGTTTCTGAGTAAAAATTGAACGCCCAAGTATAATATGAATATTCTATTGAACAGTATTCAATACAATTTTCCTATTATGATCAACAATCAAGAGGTACATGGGAATTAACTTCAACATAATTATTAATTCAACAATATCGATCGCATAAAAATACAATATCCATCAAGTAAGATTAATAGGAACCTACGCATTTAGTAACACATGTAGTTTTTTAACTACAAGCTATTATTTTCCCTTACCTCAATGTTAGGTACATGTAATGTGTGCTTTTAGATTTATACAATAGTTCACGTACACTCGGACACCGATAGGTTTATCATCTTATCGGAAACACTGATCATCATAAGTCGGAAGACAAGATGGTTTCGTGAATACAAACACAGCAATAACAACACTTATCATTCTCGACTATTTGAAAAATACATTACGACTATGCAAGAAAGGCTATGTACCAGCCTGAGGGTTTATTTGAGGCATTTGATAAAGCACGACATACAATGTAGAGGTTTACGAGCTGTCTGCTTCGGCTCGGAACTGGTTTGATCGATTTACATCCTACGATGCACGATAGATGTTAAGGAAACATTACATACATTAAGCGTCCGATTTTACATTCAGTATGAGTAGTTTTCTAACATTTGATTGAACTGATAAACCTAAAACTATTCGGTAACCGGTTATGTCTTCGATAGTGCAACATATTAAAATTACATTTTATAATACCATCAATAAACAATTGTACTAATACTGACAAACATATAATACCTTAGGTTTCAATAATGTAGTTATCAAATAATGTATACAGCGAGACAAATATAATTTTTAGTTATATATAATTGAATATAGGTACCACCTTATGAATATAAAAAATATACCTACTATTTTAGTATCTAAATGTTTTACCGTTCGCCGTCTATTATATTTCGATGATTATACATGAGTCTTTTTAATTTACAAAAATATCTATATAAAATAAAGTCAATTATTTTATGTCTATTGAATCTAAACTAATCTATCTGAAGAATGCAGGAATGCGCGACACAAAATTTTCTTAAACTCGGTTAATGGATATATTCTCGGTGGAATATAGCGAAAACCTTTCTAGTTTCAATAAAATAACTTCTCAAATCGTCGTCGAGTGTAAATCCCACGGAAGCTAATAAATAATTTATATACAACCTATAGGTCGCCAGCTCCACACTACAGCAAGTAGAATTGCAATTGTGTGAGTGTCATATTATGTGGCTGGGTGTAATCGGACATGCGCAAACCGATTTTGCGTCGCAAATATTCAGCTTAGCGACAGAATATTGGAAGTCGAAACAATTTTATGTATAGTAGGTATATGTAACGAGGAGGTTCGACGCCATTGTTCTCAATTCTAGTCTCTGCTAAATCATCGTTCAGTAGACTTCACTTTTTACATTTCTTTGATTTCTACGATTCAACTCTTTCCATTCGATTTTTTGCGACTTCAATTAATTTCAGATCGGTAAAGAAACTTTGTTAGGAATTCACGTATCTAAAGCATATTAAACATTACCATTGTAACAAAAATAAACTGCTATATTTAATGAATATTAATATGAAATTATATGCTTATGTCTAAAAACAAGGCTAGATAAAACGTTCTATTTTTTAAAGTAATATATGGAGCCTTAATTAAAAATATTCATTAATTATAAAAAAGATTTATACATAGCACACAAACACTTATACAAGCTTTATTACTCATTTTGTCTTTATAACAAAAATTACTCATTTTATCTTTAAAAAAAAAATCGTTGTAATATTAATTATTATTAGATATTATGTGAATTTTCTATAACATTACAAATTATTTACAATCTATGAACCACAAAAAAAAACAAATTATAACATACATAAATACATATTTATAAAATGAATCGTGTTTACAAATGCAAAAAATTAAACGGGTTTGCAAATTATTTAAGTTTATTGGATGTATGGTTAATTTTTTTGTGTCACCTTAGAAAATTGATGAGAACACTAATCCTAAACGTCGAATTTTATGGCACATTACTGACGTTTTCTACGTCGCGATCCACTTATTAATATAAACGACCCAATAATCAGATATCCTTTTCTAATACACAACAAAAAAGTGAGAAAGCAAGTATATAAACGAAAGACAAAAGAAAATTGTGTGAATTGTCTACTTTATTCACGTATCCAAGTGGAACATTTAAGAATGTCAATCAAGCAATTAAATATAATATTATCAATAAACAATCGACAAATTGAGACGTGATTACGACTTGATTCTGTTATCAGTAATATAGACTTGTGTCCAGTAAATTTATACTCATTACTATTTATATTAGACGCAGCGATGTCGTACATTAAAACAGGAAAATGCATAGTGTTAGAAGTGTAAGAGGTTTGAGGATGCCTCAAGTCGAAGTAGGAGATCAATATTCTGTATGGGTGAGTAGAAATGATAATATACAACTAATTCGTTTGCGTACATTAATAAAATTCCAATGTTGAACAAACCATATGTTAGTTATGGGTGGTCAGCAAATTTATTATCGATTGTTGAATGATTAGTTAATTTTTATTAATAGTAATATTGTTGAACATTTAATGTGTACATGTAATAGATTGATCGTTGACTTAAGGATTATATAAATTATATTATTCTTTTTTGTTGCCTTTGTTTTGTACAGCAACAATTTGTTTAATACAATTATCACAATATTTAGTGTTTATATAACATCTCTGTCTTGGTTTGTAAATTATGTATCATAAAGATTTAAATTAATCAAACCATTGGTACTTATGACACAGGCGGATAAGTACTTATAGGATTGGGGACTCATTTAACTGTTCACAGTACTTGCTGAGTCACAATTCTATTTATGTACCATATTTTAAATGTATTCACATTTCTTTTTGAAAAAAAAAATCTTGGCACCTTTTACTGCGTTTTTGGACGGTCAGCATTGTGCATGCCACGCTGGATGTAGCAAGATTCCATCTCTCCATGGTAAACAATTTAACAGTTAATTGTATTCTTTCAGGTGGGCTTAGTGTACATCTTCAACTTGATAGTTGGAACCGGAGCTTTAACTTTACCGGCAGCTTTCGCTCGAGCAGGATGGGGTCTAAGCACAATATCACTGGTGTTCCTCGCTTTCATGAGTTTCATGAATGTTACATATGTGATAGAGACTATGGCGTGCGCCAATGCAGTTCTCAAATGGAAGAGATTGCAATTTATAAAAAGAAATAGTGTAAGTATTTGTAAAATTTTGAAATGCATTAAAGTGCATTTTTATTATGATGCTTTAAGATGAAATAAATTATATAAGTTTAATAGAATAGTGAAGGTGAATGTTAATAGGAAAATTTTCATGTTTGAATTGATAGGCAGTAGAACCTGTATGTGGTTTGCCCGGTGCATTACCACCGCTGTACCTATTTCTGCATTAAAGCAGTTGTTATTATAACAATCTGTGTATCGGTTTGAAGGATGGTTGCCGGTTCACATGTATACCAGAGACAACCATCTTGGTCCTCAAGAATGGCAACACTTCTGTGATCAGCCCAGAGTAGGACAAATGGTCCTGTTTAACGTCGGTTGCAGATGTCTATGGGCGGGAGCAGCCACTTGCGCCTGCTGTACGCCTGTTTGCCATTCTAGTAACATATAATAAATCTCTGTAAAGTTCAATAAGATACGTAAAGTGTTCCCAACTGTCACTTCACCTGTATAGCAGATTAAGCCCTAAACTAAATAGAAATAATTTTCATATGAAAACTTTTTAAATAGATTAACATGAACAAATATAACTATTCTGCCCAACATCATTCGTCATTTAAGCGGGAACTATATCAACAGTTGGACATCTGTCTTACCTATCTCATTTTCAATGGTCACCTGTATAAACAGTGAGAAAAAAGTTTATTCGAGAGATCGATGCATGTATTGCTCAGATATGATGCATTATAATATCTGTAAATCTATCTGTTTTCACAAGCTTCTTGGGAAATAATGATGTAGTTTTATCAATCAGTTTATCATCGTATCATAGATATGAATAAAGTAAAATTACATTGTATTTTGATGTGATTAATATACATGTTATGATACTTCTCCTTTAAATACGTAATTTGTATTACACACAATTTTATATTTATTACCCAATCTGCAAGCTAGTCAAATGTAAAATATTTTATTCTATACATAAATTTACAAATACTAAAGAGAGCCATTTCTGAGAGTAGACCCATGGCCAACCATGGATTGATAAAAGAATTGATGATGAAATTATTTTGTCACTATTTTATTTTAAACTTTTTGTCATTATTTTATCTAAGTGAATTACTTGTGTGACATGTTTGGTTCTAAAGATAATCATTTCCATAGTACTCTTAAAACTGTCTTATTATTTTCAGTGTCTTATTATTTCACATTTAAACATGCCATTGCACAAATACATGTCATCAAATCCTACTAACCTCTCGCAGTCCAGTGATTCAGTATTTTATAATATCAAGCTGCACTTTATATGTCCTATGTTTTTAAAAATAACCAATTATTTCAAATTACAGCTTGAAGAGCACGAATCCGATGAGGAGCCCTCAATGTCGCAGCAATCCCAAGGGGATCTCGAAGATCCCCTGGTTTGCGGGGACACAATTCCATCGAGATACTACAGCCTCGATAAGCGGATAGAATTGGGCGAAATGGCCAACTTGTTCTTGAGCAAGACTGGCAGAACAATGTTCTATTGTACCCTATGTGTGTACTTGTACGGAGATCTCTCTATTTATTCAGCTGCAGTAGCAAAGTCAATGATGGACGTTATTTGGTGAGTGCAAATAGGATTCTGATTTTTCCAAGATGCTGTGTCGTATGAAAGACAGTGGCGAATACTGGTCACCATTAGTGATTTCATAATATAAGAATCACATTCTGATGAATGTTCCCTCCTATTGTTTTGTGTGCGTTTTGCTATGCTGCAGCTTTGTAGTTCATATTGAAATGATATTTCAATGTCATTTCGCTGTATCCTATTTATTGTATATATTGACAGGTATATTGTATAGCGGATGTCCAATTGTTGATATATTTCCCGCTTAAAATACGAATGATGTGAGGCAGAATACAGTTATATTTGTTCATGTAAATCTATTAAAAAGTTTTCATATGAATATTATTTCTGTTTAGTTTTGCCGCTATGGCGAATATTAGAAGGCATATTTGAAAATTGTTCTTACTGCCAGCATAATTATAAAGGAGTGTACTAGAATATTCTTAAGAAAAGTCTTGAGAGAATAGCAAAACTCGAGCACAGACTATTAATTGCTTATGATACGCCAAAAGCCCGCCTTACAATATCCGCATTATATATATTGCAAATGTCATTTCAACTGCAAATATGACCCGGATATTGTTATATTGTTGTTTCTCGAATGTGCTGCTCGTGGTTACATTATTTATTTGGGTAATACCCAAATTGATATTGAATTTCATTTAAATATCGTAATTTTCCGCACGCTTCTGTTGTCCATCATATACGATGTAATAGGTAAGTATGATTTAAAGGATTTCCGGGTCGAGGAAGGCGAGATCTCCGTAATAATATATCGTAATAATGTGTTTCTAATATTTTCGGTTGTTGAAGCGTCCATCTTGTTATAATTAAGTTCATATCTATAACATAGTTGTTGTTCTTATAAGATAGGATTAGCTTTTTTGACGTTGATATTAAAACGACAAATGTATTGTAACATTGTGATTTTTCCTAATTCTGTTGAATGTTTAAATTATTCCGAATGTATGCATATTATCGAAATTTTGAATTTGACTTGACAACATATACTTATTTAATTACCAAGGTTTAGACTCTAGTTTAGAGATTTCTCAGTGTTCAATAACATTATAATTTGAAGGAGCCGTATTTACTTACTGAATATATATTCTTCGGATATAAATTCGATAGAAGATAAGTAATGTTCCAAAAGAATTACGGCTTTTAACTTTAGATTATAATTATGTATATAAATCGTTTATTTTTAACACAATATCAAACAACAGAAACTAAAACACGAAAATTTTAATTAGACGAAACTGGAAAAATAAAATAAATTCAGTCAGTTTTTTGTAATTCACTAATATTTTTTATTACCTTTGGAACTGTCTCGTCTAATATTTTAATTGCGTTATAAAAGGTAATATACCTAAGTTGAGAATTTTGAAATGTGCATGAATTATGTATATGATTAATTTTAAACTCATTCTTTTCTTAACACTGCTGAACGCCAATGTTTGTGCAGTTGCGCCTATAAGCTTGCACCTCCTACAACCATGACGTACATAGATCAGTAAATATTATAACAGGCGTTCATATTAAAAGTATTTTTTTTGGTTTTTGCTTAATCGAAGGCTTGTTTTGTCTA
>DWQQ01000604.1:0-10945 GCA_018244775.1 Oxynetra roscius flavomaculata
TCTAGTGAGTGTGTCGCTTCCGAAGCGTATTGTGGCGGGTTGATTACGAAGCTCGGTGCACTTTATGAAGTTCGGTTGTTATTTTGCGAAGTTGCGTGTTCTTTTTATGTTGCAATTTTATCTAGTGCACGGCTATGCTAGTAATGATGCAGTCCATAGCGGTATGAACTGATTTACTTTTAATGTGGTAGAACTATCTTTTTCGTTTCTGCACAAGTTAGATAATTATGAGAAGCAAATTGCTAAAACAGCAGGACAGAAAACAAAGTGGAGAAGCAATTTTGTATAGTTCGCGAAGTTCGGTGCACTTTTCTAAGATTTGGTGCTTCGTTTTGCTATTTTGCTTAAAGCTTTAACGTTTATGTGATCACTATGTATGTTAATAAATTTAAAAGATGTCTTCGGAAATATTGTATATCTATTTCCATTTTCTACAACGGTTTAGGAAAACACTGTAAGATCACCTCCACGTCTTGCAGTTCTCCATAATGTTCTCTAAGGGGTATGAAGTAAGTCAACCAGTAATTGGCCCTTATCCTTTCTCATTCACAAAGTCTCGTACTCAATAGTCGAACAATAAATGGGGCTTATGATGAGGAACAGGAGAATATCAGCATTATAATTATTGCCTGTATATTAGTAAAACAAAAACAAATTCGCTTCAGTACAGACATGAATGAAACGCATGAAACTGTTGGTCAAGCACAACGCATAGGTTGTTTAGCTTCGAAGTATGTGTCAATTTGTTCTTCGGAAGTGAAGTGTAGAGTCCAGCGAAGTTCGGTGCACGAAGCGCCGCGCACACACACACACACACACACACGCGCGCGCGCAGGCACGTACGTATTTTGTTTAGCGAGCTTGTACGGGCGGCGTTGTCTTTTTAGTGTTCTAGAATGTCCTTTTGGTCGGTTTAGTTTGGATTTTTTGGCGGCTTTTTTTATGGCTGTCGGTGTTTTTATATTTCAGGCTCTGTTAATAGTAAACTTATACGATGTCTACGCGTCTTTTTTTATATATTTATCGTGTGGGTATTTATAATTTTTATTAATAACCGCTTTTGTTTGCACGTTGTTGATAGTTTTTAACCATTGGCCACACGTTTTTTTTGGTAGACAATTACAATGATTTCTTTCATGCACCTTAACCCTAATGATTTTTGTATAAGCTATTATTCATAGCAATATATGTCTAATTTAAAGAAAGAAAGTAAGAAAGAAAGAACCACTTTTTTCATAGAATATGACAAAAATAGACAGTAACACAAACAGAATAAATAAAATTAAATATGTATATACAAATAGCGATAAAAAAACTGTAGAAAACAAAATAATAAAAAAGCAAAAAAAAAAGACAATCAATCAAATTATTATAATAACAATAATAAAACATAAAAAACAACTAAAACCGAACTCAGCTGGTGCCGTGACGTCGCGTCGGTCACGACGCTGGTTTTCAGTTCGGCCCGCGCAGTAAGGTAGGTCGGACGTACTTTCGCATGAGTCATTATGTCAGGTGTTGTGTAAAAAGAAAAAAAAAAAAAATTGGCTCAGGTAACATCAAATGCACTTTGTGGGACAAGTAGTACGCTGCGGTTTCGTGTCACGATGTTCAACACTATAAAGCCTGCGATGGTTTAGAGGTACGTACATATAGACATAAACATAATCACTTTATTATGATAAAAAAAATATACATCTCTATGGAAATTTCCCGGTGTGAGTAGTATATAATAAATAAAATAATTTTATTGCAGATTATATAATAAATAAAATAATTTTATTAATTTACGACGCTGCAAGAAAATACCCGAAGCTTCTGTGACATAAAGAAAAAATAAAATAAAGTGGGTATTACAGTACGCTGGAACAGTTACCACTAGTGTCATGGCCGCATCATTAGGGTAAGGGAACATAACAGAGGGGACAATAAATAATACTGTAATATTGTACACATATATAAGCAGATAGTAATTACACATATAAACCTTGTTTATTGTATATATGTGGCTTATTTTAATTATATTGTTTTTGTTCCTCCAGCAATAATAATTTATACTGCGATCTAAACCCACTAACGGATTTCAGGTTACGTAACGGTGGTGGCAGATTGTTCCAGCATTTTGTTGCCGTATACTTAAAACTTCCGCGGAAAGCAGCCGAACAATATGATGGATACAAAAGTCTATCATACGGCAATCTGGCGCTGGGTTTTTTAAGTTCGTCTTTTGCCCAAATTAATTTATTGAAGAGGTATGAAGGCTCTTTGTATTTTATAATACCAAACAATTGCGTAGCTAAGTGCAGCCGTCTGCGGTAATCCATCTTAAGTATATTTCTATTATTTAAGTATGGAGTTACGTGTGTGCGGGACGGTATACTAAAACAAAATCGTGCGCAAGCATTTTGTATTCGCTGAATTGACCTCTTCGTACGTGCTAGTAGTCGTGGTCCGATAAGAGTGTCGGCGTAATTAAATTTCGAGAGAATTAAGGACTCACAAAGATCAGTTCGTAATTTGACACTCAAAAATTCTCGAATATGATAGAGAACTTTCAATCGATAAAAGCAATTTCGCACAGTACAAATAACGTGCTTCTCGAATCGTAGATTATCGTCGATAATAATGCCTAGATTCCTAGCCTCGGACACCCTTACAATAGGCATCCCATTTAAAGTAACGGCAAGCTTTTTGGAACCGATTTTGCGTATCTGGGTGGCTGAACCTAAAACTAAATATTTGCTTTTAAATGGATTGAGTACTAAAGTGTTACGTTCAGACCACTCAAATATTCGTTGCAGATCTGAGTTTAACTTAGCCACCGCAATATCCGTATCGGATGGCTTGAAGGAGAGATAAATCTGCAGGTCATCTGCGTACATATGGAATTTACAGTGTTCTATGCTGTTAAGGACATCCGCGCTGTAAAGAATAAAAAGCAGCGGGCCTAAGGTCGAGCCTTGCGGTACTCCTCTGTAAATATTCCGAACTGTGGACACATATTTGGAACCCCCATGGCCGGCATCCAGTTCCACCTGCTGGGTACGTTTTCCGAAATAGCTCTCAAACCATTTAACAGTATCAGTACTTAATCCGTAAAAAGATAGTTTCGAGAGTAGTAAAGAAACATTTAGAGCATCGAATGCACGCGAAAAATCTAACAACGTTAAGATAGTGCCCTCTCCGTTGCTCTGTGACGTTAGTATGTCATCCACTATTTGAGTTAAGGCAGAAGTGGTACTATGTAGTTTTCTGAAGCCAGACTGCAATGCAGGTAGCATATTATTTGCCTCAAGGTAACTACTCAACTGACTGCAGGCTAACTTTTCTATTACCTTAGATAGGCATGGTAAAATGCTGATAGGCCGCAGATCAGACAAGGTAGTTGGGTTGCAAGCTTTCGGGATCGGCTTCACAACAGCGTGCTGCCATACCTCGGGGTAGGTGTTTGTCCGAAATGAAGTATTGACTAAGGCTGTTATAACCGAGAGACATTCAGGGAGTAAAATCTTAAGCATATCCAGTGATATGCCGTCACAACCAACCGCATTAGATTTTAATGAACGCAAAGTGTTTGCTACCTCACGCTCCGAAACCGGTTTAAACGTAAATGAAGGATTTGTAAAACGATTGAATTCAAAAAAAGTGAGATATGAAATAGGAACACAGTTATTACCGGGCACATTAAGGAAATGATCGTTCAGTGTATCAGGATCACTGAGATGGACAGGAGGGACGGATCTTTGCTTTTTATACGTACGTGCTGTTTAATGTGCTTCCACATCTGTTTAGGTTGTTTTATGTTAGCATTGACATAAAACTGGAAATAGGCCGATTTTTCTGAAGCAAGGGCAATACTAACATTTTTTTTTAATTCTCTATAGTAATCCCTATGCGCATCAGAATGTGTTTTGCGCGCACGCACTTGAGCCTTGTCGCGCAGGCTCATCATACGTTTTATGTTATAGGTAATCCAAGGAGGACTTCTATCTTTTACATAAACGTGTTTTAAGGGTGCAAACACATCAAATAAAGTTAATACAGTCGAGTTAAAAACGGAGACCATATCATCTACATTTTGCATATATACTAAACTATGCCAATCGAATTTCCCTAATTCTTGATTAAAATATTCAATATTAATAGTTTTCATCGGTCTAAAAGTAACCCACTGGGGGGTAAATCGGTTCTTAGGTACGTTGAGGTGACATGTAACTAATGCGTGACTGCTAAGATCTCTAACGTGATCCACGTGTATGCTTGACACAGGCGCGTCGGTGCATACCACGTCAATGAGCGTTTCACTGTTCTCCAGAAAATGTGTGGGCACTTTCACATGCTGCGTTAGATTGTAACATTCAATAAAATCTGAAAGTGCTTTGCTATTTACGTTATTATTGCTTAAGATGTCTATATTGAAATCTCCCAGAAGAGCAACGTAATCATGCCGCGCAAAGCTACCTAGAGATTCTCCTAATGCGTCGAAGAAAAGTTGAACATTTAACCATGGCGGCCTATAAGCTGTTCCTATTACTAACGACTTACCATTTAGTTTAATGCTTAGCCACATTTGTTCTACTGACGGACTATTAGGATGCGGCAGTACTCGCACATTTAAATCTGGCCTGAGATAAAAACCGACTCCCCCCCCCCTCGCGATCGGACATCAGCTGGCCGTGGAACGTGACGTAGGCGGTACCCAGGGACTTTGGGCGCACGACCCTCCTCGCCTTCTCGTAGCCACGTCTCGTTAATGGCCATAATGTCCACCGAATGCCGCGCCATTGCCACCAAAAACTCGTCATGCTTGGTGCCTAAAGATCCGGGGTTCAGTAAACCAATTTTAATATTATTTGATTTAATCATTTTTTAAATAAAATGTTAAGTACATATGATAAATAAACAAAGAATTATACCAACAACCAGACAGAAAACACATTAATAAAGCAAAAATAGATTGAACCGCGAAACAAAAACATATATGCTTGAATGTATCGTGTAAGAACGAAAATAATAGATGTAAGTTAAATTTTATGCTGCAGCACAGACCTATTAAAAATTCAAACGGTTTCAATAAAATTAAAATTAACCAGCGAGAATGCCGGACACTACTAAACGTACGTTCGTAGCCATATACAGTGGAACTAAAACTTAGAAATAGGTATAACATTATAAAGCCCATAGTAAAGGGGTTCATAAAATATGTAAGAAATAGAAAGAGTTTACATAGTTCGAAGGAACTATTATAATTGTACCGTCTGAAAGCTAGCATGTATGCTAAAAAAAACGTGAAATGCAACAAATATGACAGTAAATGATAATTGAAAAAAAATGGTTTTAATAATGACAACAGTAAGAACGAACGTATCATTCCCCAAAAACCTTTCCTAAGTCAAGATCTGTGCGGATGCGATATCTCGATGTATCAGTGTCACGACGCGCAAAAACACTCCCATCACGCGTCCAGACGTAGCGCCAACCTTTACGTCGTCCTTCTTCTCTGGCTTTGTAAAATAAATGCCTATTAGCACGGGTTAGGCGCTCATTTATATAAAATCGTCGCGGCTCCGCTGCGCCTAAGTTTAATTCAGAAGTATCTGCACCGTGGCGCACGCGCGCCGCACTGAGCAGTTGGTCCAAGACGGCTTGGCGGGCGAGACGCACGATGAGAGGACGCGGTCGGGGCGCATCAGTGCTCGGGCCGTCTCCGCGGCGGATGCACGCGCGCGCGACGCTGACTACATCGCGTTCGTCCAGTTCGATGCTGAGCTTGGCCTCGCTAACATTAAGAGAACGTGAACGGGATTCTCGCCTCTCACTTCTGTTACACCAGATATTTCCACGTCATTTAGACAGGAAGCCTGGTCGCGCTCATTGATCTGACACTTCAGTTCGGCGATAGTGTCTTCCACTTTAGGGTTGGCTGTACATGAATGACTGGACGTACGTTGTTCGAGATATGTAACTCTTCTTTCAACGTCGCCAAGGCTGTTTATAATTTCTCCAATATTCGTATTAATAGCTACCATTTCTTGCCAAAAGGATGAAATTTCTCGGGCAATGACAGCAAGTTGCTCGCGCATCAATTTCATTTCCGCGCCCAAATCAATCTCGCAGCGCCCTCTAGTGGACGCTGACTTCGACGACAGGCACGTCGTCGAAGTCAGCGTTAACGCTACCCGAACTAGTTGACTTGGGTGTCGCAGTGATGGCGCTTGCGCATGTTTTTTTTGGTTTGCATTGCCTGCATTGCCATTTGTTGGGCGCACGATCTATATGGACGTTAACACATTGCCGATGATATGAATGCGAGCACATTGTACATTTAATCGAATCCGTCGCTGAAGTAAATTTTCCGCAGGCGCTGCACTTTTTAGTCATATTTAATATGTACGAAGGACTATAATAGTTCACAAATATAGTAATAGATGTCGCTACTGTAGCTAACGTTAAAGTAATTATGTAAATCAATTTTTATATGATTAAATGTTCCTGCCCAAAATGAAGTTTTATTCTTAAAACAACATAAAACACATTAAGTCACGCACATTCCAGCACTTTATATGTTGTAAAACACTGATAGCAGTGACAGTTAGCTGACGTTGAGAACAGCTGTTATGCACTCAGCTGTTTTGCTAAACAAAAACACTTTTCAGCACAATATAAGGAGGTCCACTCACTATACAGCACAACACTACTAGACAGTTTATAGGTTTATATTAATTACTTGAAATTAACGTTTAATTATTAATAAGAAATAATTATTGCCAGAAACGCGACTTATTGCGATCGTAGCCCGATCTACCCTAAGGTCGCTTCGCTTTTCGTTTTAGTAGGAGTTTATCACTATTCAGTAGTTAATCAATAAATGGGCTAATGTTAATATTGACTGTATACGTGTTTACGTGTGCATATACCACATACAATATGGGAAAACGCACTTATTTGTTTTGACATTGACATTTACTAATTTTGGCACACTGTCGGTAAACACAACAGGCTGATACTGATTTTTGACTATAATCACCTTCGAGTGTTATATTGTCCTAAGTCATTCTATTATTATAGTACTTGAGAGTGTGCGGTGCTAGAGGTGTTTATTTAGAGTGATCGTGGTGGGAGGCTAGGTGCGTGGCGATGGGTGGTGAGGTAGAGCTAGTGGTGCGGATGGCGCGCCCGGAGGACAGGGCGCAGCGCTCTGACTTAGTGCGCCTCTGCTTCGCTGCGCCTCTCTGGGACGCCTTCTTCTTCTTCTTCTTTCAGGAAGTACTTACGAATTATATTTATATATTTCTTTAAAACGCGGTCTTAAATGTATTCGAAGAAATGTATCAGGTTTCTGATAAACGGTGGTGATGTAATGCTGGTTTAATGCCATTAAGTATAACTACCTCTATATTTGTTTATGTATACATGTAAAACAAAAAAAAAAAAAGAACAAAACTGCACATCAAACAAATTTCATCATTTATTTAACAAATTAATTCAATTCTGAGCCCCTTTCATTTAGGGTTTAGGCCTTGTCACGTATTAGTACTACCACAACCCTCCATCTCCATTTTAGTTTAAATTGATTTCTTGAAGTCTTGATTCGGTCAATCAGTAAATTGTTTATGCCATTCTAGGACAATTTTGTATCTTATCCACTGTGCTGCAATGGATTTCGTCCTATGTTCATTGTTGTCAGCAGGCCATTAGAGCAAAGCGAGCCTTGTCTGATATGGTAATAATTACTGCAACAGTACCACAACTAGGTATTAAGTGCCATTTACGACAACAGGGCCAAGTTTATTATTCACACAGATTTAAAAAAAAAAAAAAAAAAAGGTTGTAGTCTCGAAAGTTCAGCATTAACAATAAATGCCTTGCCATCATTATAGGGAGCTAACCACAGCTAGCAAGAGTTAAGCTTAGGTCAGTTTTTAAAGTGTAGGTTGAAAACAGTCTATACTCCCAGTATCAAATTCTTGGAATCCACCTGAACAGATTCTTAAGTTGAAAAGTCCAACTGGCTGAAGTCACACAGTCCCTGACACTTTATTTCTGTCAATAGGTTAAGGTACTTTCTTCCCATCAAGACCAAGGCATATTTGACTTAATATGGGATCATGGTCCAATCATTGCAGTTTGAGTGTATGTTATTATTGAGGGGTAAAGTAAGACCTGGAACTTTGTTTCTGTTACTCATGTTTCTGTTATTGTTGCCCATACTTGACATCATCATAATTTTTAGTGGAGTCAAGCAGTAAGATGACACAAAATAGGGTAATTTATGTAATTTAAAAATTAGCCTTTTCTTAATTCTGTCATTTTTGTTGCATTTTCAATTTGAATTGTGTAACATTTATTGATTGCGATGGGTTTGTTATTGTTTAAATAAATATATTGAAAGGCTATTTGTTTGAAGAAATTCTCAGGGTGCTATTGGTTTATATAGATGTTTAGATGTAAAAAAAAAAAAAAAATTAAAAATAAATTGCTGATTCCAAATATGTATAAAACTCAACATTACCTTAAATGTCCTACAAAATAAATATGTATTCACCTGTCAATATTATCATTTAAATGTTTTATTTTCATGTGATTGAAAATTGAATCAAATGTATGCAATCTGATTTGCTGAATGAATCAAAGCATTAACGTCCATAATAATTCACAAAATCCGATGGAGCTTAAACAATGCACATCCCTACTTCTAACTATGCAACAGAGACATGCTTTTATTTTCTTAAAGTAGGAGATTTAAGTTACAAACTAATGAAATACAATTTGCTTCAGCCCATGTTTAGTCAATATTAATAAAAATATTCTTTGGAGACTGACTACATTAGTATAAGTCATTTAAAGAAAACCAAGGAAATAGGATATTCCATATTCCAACCAAGTTGTTAGAAGTGAAGGAAGACTGTTTCACTTGTTTGAATCTTCCAGTCAGTGTTCCTGGTCTGACTTTCTCTGTTTGCAGACAATTGATTTTTCATTTCCATAAAAGTAATATACTTGCTATTAAGTAAAGTGATTTGAATCAGGTTTGGTGTGTTTCAGTTAACACTGGAGTGTTGTGTACTGGGTGGTGCGGTACTGTTCATCTTTTGTGGCGTATCAGCAGCAGGTGTGATTGCCATACTCCCTACTGCTGCTTTACTCGTCCTGCTTGCTGTGCTGGTTGCCGGAAATGCACTTGCTGCCGAACAGGCACAGGTCAGTGTCAACATTATGAATTATACTATGTGCTTTTGCCCAGCTGGTAGTCCAGACAAACTAGTGTAAATGTTTTGCAGTTCATTAAAAGTTGTATGGTAAACCACACATACAGTAGAATATCTTTCTGTAAACCTTGATGAGACTGTACATACAACAGCCTCTGGGTCCTGTGGCTTTATCAATATATTAATACGTGAAGTGAAAAGTTTGTATCCCTTTTCTGTCAGATTGCGGACATGGAGAAGTGAAGTTGTACATACTCGTAGTTAAAGTTTATATGGTGGAGGATTGCAGAATGCTAATATTTTTTTTCTAATGCTTAAAATGTACATTAAATCAATAAATAAGACGATAAACATACTACCGTGCGTTGCCTACACGTTTAACACACGCACACATATGTCAAATATCCATTCGATAGACCAACCAAAAGTTTTTGTCAATTCAAATAAATATGTCTAGAGAATCATTGAGAGCTCCGGAGGCCCACAACTGAACGTACATAAATGTATACTCTTCTGTTTATTGTTAAAGTCTGTCGTCAAACTGAGAATAGACTAATATGTCTATAGTTTTACGGAATGTCAAAAAAATTATCATTATGATAATGTCAGTCACAGTTATAGATATTTGTGCTTTGTATGTAACAGATATTTGTGCTTTATATATTAGTTATTCGTGAAACAGAGCTTGCAGAGCAGAGAGAAAATAGTAATCTGACTAATCTGCTAATTTAAATGGTGTTAATATTAATAAAGAAGTAATTTTCATACATTACATTCAAATAAGCACTAAATTTCATTTAAAGACTATATTGTGGATTAATGCATTTACAGTGGAGGTTTTGCAATGCAGAACCATTTTGAATCTGAAGTCACTTTAGGTGATAGGACTGTTCATGTTATCATAGGACAATTCATGTTGCCATAAAGGTAAAGCAATATTACCACCCTTAGGTCACAACAAATATTTTAAATTATTATATGAGGGACTTTTTCCAAATAAACCTTCAATAAAAAATAAGAATTATTATTTTAAAAACATTCACAAATACAATTTATGTGAAGTGTATAATTTCAAAATACATAATGTATTTTTATCATAGATTAGGTCAAATCACTGCTGCATATGGTCACTCACCATGCTATGTACGAATTATATTTTTATATGATGTTGACACTGCTGTCAATGCAATGCTTCGTTGTCACAGTTGAAAATCAAAATAAAGAAATTAGTATGCGCATTAAAGTAAATTATAACTTGAATAGCTGCCATTTCAGTGATGCAGTCAAAGCTGATGTAGCAGTAATATTTAGTACAGTTGATGGTGAGCTTCATTTTGAACGAATTATGATTTCATTTTCAAAATGTAATGATATCATTACAAAATATATCTCAGTTTCGGATTCATCATTAGACCCATTAGCTTATATACTACTTTTTCCTAATATTGATAGTGTGTGGCATTTCAATATTTCTCATAATGTACCAACTAGATGTAATTTAAGAGCGTCCAGAAATAAATTAACCATGCTTCAGTATACAGCCTAATTTGACAGGACCGTTGGTGCAGTGGTTAGCGAACCTTGCCGCTGAACGGGGGGTCATGGGTTCAATCTACACTCAGGACAAATATTTGTCTGACGAGCAGGAATATTTTTCCTGTGTTTGGGTGTAAAAAAATATATGTTTTAAGTATATATGTAATTTATCAGCCATCTGGTTACCATAACAGCAATTC
>DWQQ01000605.1:0-10943 GCA_018244775.1 Oxynetra roscius flavomaculata
CCTCTCTTTCCCACCCGCAGCAATCTCGCTGAGCGCACGAGACGGCGTCAAGTCGCTGCGACTCCGTCACTAGTGGTTGACCTTCTTGGTCTACCATTATTGCTAATAAGCTTGGCTTTTGCAATGCGCCGTTTTAAAATTCACTCCTTGTGTCGCGTTTGGTAAATAAATAATATAATTGTGTACACACGGGTGAATCATCCCTTAATCTTATTAAAATATTATCCTTTTTTATATATTAAACACGTAATATTACTTGTACGCAACAATTTATGACGATATAATTTTAAAAATGTTTCAATTGTAAACACCAGTGTTACACGATGTTCATTTCAGAGCGTTGTGAATTAGAGTAACGGTGATATTATCTTTGCGAGCAACCGTTCCACTGTTACATAATTCGTGGCAGCAAGACAACATTGCGATTTATGGGCTAAAATAGTGCACTGAAACAGATCATTCGTCTCACAAAAAGATTTCATTGCGTCGTATTGCGATACCCGCGTAAGTAACTAACTAAATAACAGGTAACGCTCCGGTTCGGTAAACGGAGTAAGAATGTTATTGAAATATTTATAACCTATATATTCTTTGTAAGTAACTACCTACATACATACACGTAGATAAATAAGACTGATAAAATTATCACACAATGCGCTATTTGAAGTGGATAGTACAACACAATATCTAACTGTTCACCTGATAAAGGTGTATGCAATTCAATTATCTAAAAACGTCGATAGCCAACGCATAAACATCTAGAAAGATCCACGAACGTTGCAGAGTCTACTGGGAGTCTTTAAAAGTGTAAAGTGTATTTCTTTGTTCGGTCAGTAAATACATGTTTGCTACTGTGTCAAGGGCATTGATCAATGTCACCTACGAAACTCGCTATGAATAAATCCTAATACGACACGTTAAATATATTCAAATGTAAATGTTATGTTACAATAATCTTTGTATATGGATATATTTATAGTGATTTTTGTGCTTCATTTATCTTATATACAAATATAAAAATTATGTTACAACGAAATCTTCTCCGCGTCGATACTTTGGGTACATTTACCTTTATGACGTCATCAGCAGCGCAAGCATTAAGGTGAGCATGGTTTAATTGAAAAGCAAAATACTGGTTTGATCCTTATCAATGTCATCGTAATCCAAATTTCCAAACGTAACGATAGTGTAGTAGGTATGAAGCTAAATATATTTAAAACTTTAATTAATGTCAGTAACCTTGTAACTGATTTATTTCCTGTTTATCTTCAGCGTACGAGGAAGCTTTGTGTGTTTCAAATTGGGTAACAATATTACATTACCATATTTAGTGTGGTCAAACATTTTGTCGTTTTATTATGGGATATAGGTCTCCCAAAAAATGAAAAGTGTAAGATTATACGTAGCCGTACGTATTATAAGGCCTTGGCAATCGGAGAATTGTTTGCACGTCATAGAGAACATTCACGACGTTTTTCCTTAACGCTTACAGCAGAGGATATTTGATTTAAAACAACACATAACATCTTAGAGCCGTGTGTCAGAGATTCGAAGCCTCGACTCTTGCCGTGGAAGCAGAATTAAAGCACTGGACTATCACGGCTTTCGGACAGTTCGTTCCGAATAATCACAATGGAACACAAGAAGTAGAATCTATACTAATGCAATATGATAGAATCCAAGACGCAACGTCTATACTAATGCAACATAATGAAATCTGTATAATGGAAAAGTATGAAATCCCACGTAAAGTTGTTATGCCATTCTTTGGAATGAGTTTGAAAAATCGCACCCCAGACGGAAGAAACAAAAGTTTCACCTGATGGAATATGAAACTTTTCATTGACGAGCATTCAATTCAATTTACAATTTTATGAATGGAAAAAATGGGAACATTGAATTGAAAATGCAATTTGTTTCTGAAAACTTACATCATCCATAAATATTCCTCGTTATTTTTGCTCGACTGCCTTTGGAGAGTCCCGAACTGAGTGCCTGGAAACGGACCGAACAGTTTAGGTGTAATCTTTTTTTAACAAACAAAATAATTTTTAACTCGTGGACAAATAGAAAAATTAATCGTGCTGAAGAATTATAGTCTCTATGGTTCTCATCTTAAGGTTATTATGAATTGAAACTGTGTCATGTGAATTGTATGATGTTGAATGTTATGTTTTTTATTCACTTAGAAAAACTTAAGAAAATACAATAAATAGTATTGAGTGTTAGACATTCGATAGTGATGATATAAGTTTGAAATAATTTGTTAAATGCATACAATGTAACGTCTTCACAGAAATACATTTATTAGACATAAAACAAATTTCTACATACAAGAAAATATGTATATAAATACCATTCTCAACCGACACAGCTGTGTTGTGTTGGTGTGAGCCTACAAATAGAGAACTAATACAGCACTGAACAAGTTTACAATCTAATACGTAAGGTTAACTTAAAATTTTCAAATCACTATTTTAAGGTCACCTTATTTACTTATGCAACATTGATCAAGCAATGAGAAATATATTTGATTACACGTGAACGTTACACGTGATATTTAAAAGAGAATACGAGATTTAATTGTATTATCATTGACTAATTTGAATTTTAAATAATAAACAAACAACGCTTACCAGATTGATAAGTTTGAGAGCTAGTGGCACTGCTCTCACTCTCGGTCCTGCTTCGTGTACTAAATAGCAAATTCCACGGATTGTAGCTTGCGATAGGCTGTCGATTTTCGGTTTTTGAACCAGTTTTGTTAGTAGAATCCATTTTTTTTATTACGGCAAAGTGATCACAAATATAATTCGATTAATTGTTATCGATAAATGAAAGCAAGCTAGGAGCGCTCGACGAACACACTCTCACGCATGACAAGTGACGCCGACTGATAATATAATAATATTATGACAGTCCTAAGCTAAACAGTCACGCACGCTGGCCGGTAAAACGAGGCAGCGAGCGTTGTTTTGATCCGAAAGCGCCCGATCTTGTACGAAAACACTCGAAATTGTGTTTACTATAGAACTTCGTCGGCCACAAAGCAACAACGTTTCACTGACGCGAGTGGTGGAGCCGGTGACGCGGATGACGCCCCGCTAAATATAGCACGCACGCCATCACAAAGTAGAAACCACATTCAGAGCATTACTTTTTCCAAGTCGCTTAAAAAAAAGAAAAAGCATACAAATACATGCGTGTCGGAACACGAACAGCGTTTGGCTTTCAAGGCTTCTATAATTGGAATGAACACTCTCGATTTTAATTCAAAATTAGTTGTAAATTAAGCAATGAATTTAAGCAGGAACCTACAATAGTTCACTGTTATACATTGAAATTCTTAATTTACTGCGTAATTAAATCGAAATAATTACAATAAAAAAATTGGTAGCACTAAATAAATTTAACTGTTAGATTAGTCACTGTAATATTTGTACTGTAACAATGTCATAATCAGAATTCGCTAGTCTAAATAAGTTAGTCGAAAACATTCCGTGTCTCAAAAGCTGCGCAACATAATTTTGTTTAAACAAAATGTAGGTTAAGGTATTTTGTGACTCTTGTCACATATACTTTTTTTATATCTTCCCGTCCCATAGTTGTAATGTTTGCGAGGGACACACAATATTTGTCTTAGAAGCGCATATCTTACTACCCTTAGACTTAAATAAAACAGAAAGTTGTAAACTGCTATATCATTCTGCAATACCTATATGATAGATTCATAAGATTATGCATAGAGTTTTTTTTCATCCCTCACACGGATAGTGTCTCTTGCAGTTTTCGTTTATTTGGTAATGTTGCTACTCTATCGTATAAAGTTTTATAGAAAACACTTCAGATTCCACTAGAGATCTATGTAAAGCCGGCGAAAACACGGACGAACAGGATAAAATAATAAGTTTCCGTTTTAGCCACTTGGCCAGGGAATCCTAGTAATAAGTTTGTTATATTTAAGCGTACAAAAGACTATAATGACTGGTTAATTGCAGTAAGGTAAAACAATAAGGACTAAAAAATGTCAATGTCAACCAGTGAACTGTTACTTTCATTAATATTTCGATATAATTTAAACATTCTTTAAAACGAGTCCAGTTGTATTTTAAAATGAAAATTTCTTACGTGGTATCGTCGAACACCCGAGAAGCCTATGCTTTGTCACCGTTTATGAAATCATCAGCCGGTGAAGCTCCACGGAAAATTGTGGCCGAGGATTTCGAATGGGATGATAATCTTACACCTGCACCACTAAAGTATTTCGCTGCCCTAGTTCTTTCTAGAATATTTCACAGAATAAATCCTCTCCACAAGATACTACAGAAGGATGTCGATATGCTAATGGATTTGTATCCTGCGGATATTCCGCTTGAGTACAGCGTTCGTTTAATAAAGGTGCCTTTTAATATTCTATCTATCCGGGATTTATTTCAAAATTTTAATAAATGTAATAAGAAACAGCGTCTTAAGTTTTATAAATGTGGTTTGCAGGATGAACAATATTGGAAGCGATCCTATGTTACAAAGTTTCCTTTTAGGAAAGAACTGGGCGTAAAGTTTTGGAAGGGAAAGTTTTTGTCGGCATGTTTGCAAGATTATCTCGAAAACGTGAAACCAAATATTTTTATCGAAGAAGAGGCCGTTGTATTATCGTCGCTGGTACGGTACTATGTTTTATTTTAATAACATTGTTTCGTTTCTTAAATGATGTTCTAAATACTATCAATACATTATTTTAGGTGAGCCCTTATATCTACGAGTTAAATCTGAATCAATTGCAAATAGCACGTCAACCGACTCCACCTATTCCGTCCGAGGATGCCGTGGAAGACACGTGTATGTTCAGCGTGCCCAGAGTCTACGACCATATACCGCTCGAACCAGTTTTAGCCAAATTGTACAACCTCCGGGAAATATCCTTAGTTTTCGGTATCAATAATATAGAGGATAATTACTTGACGAGATACTTTGAGTTCTCCATGGCGGACTGCGAATCGCTGTGCAAGGGTCTCGAATATCTAAATCATATTAGACTGTTTCGTATCAATCGCAGTAACCTAGATTGTTCCAAGGTCAAGGTTATCTTGCAAAATCTCGTCAAGAAAGAGAGCATCGAAGAACTGGATTTCAATCATTGTAAAATTGGCGATTATGGCATGAAAGCCTTGGGAGGCTTTATATACTTACACAAAAACGTCAAAAGGGTGAGGATTGCTAACAACAGGTTTAAGGAGGTTGGCGTGCAGGGGATCGCGTATGCTTTGCAAATGAATCCAACTGCACCAATTGAATTGTTGGGTAATTTTTGGTTTCTATTAAAAAAAAACGTAGTGTATATGTTGATATTGATATTTAGGTTTTATGCTCAGATTTTAGTCTAAACCCGATGTCCCTGGAATGTGCGACAACGTTTGCCGCTGCTTTCGTTCGGTGCAAGGAGAAACCTCAGACATTGATTGTCAATTCTTGTGGATTTCGTGGAGCATCAGCTGAAAAGGTAATCCTGTATGGTCATTAATATTCATTATCATAGCAATACCATTATTTTAGTCTATCAAAATAACTACGTCGCAATTAGCTTATCATGCAATTACGAAGGATAAATATGTTTTATGTGGGGCAGTATATACCGATATGAAGATTGATATGATACCCAATTCCAAATAATTCTAATCAAAAGAACTGTCTGGTAATTATCGGATTATAATATTGATATGCATTCATTATTTATCACGTTTTATCAATATTCTCTTTCTGGAAACTTGTTCCATTTTTATGTAGTGATGTATTATATTTACATATAAGTATATAAAGAAATAATTACTTCCGTGATTTTATTTGATAACTTATTAATTATTATTGTAATAAATATAATTAGTTGTAGCCAACAGCAAAATGTTATCGTCGAAATTCCAACTTGACAATGCTAGCTTCATATTTTCGTTTTGTGTTAAGCAAATTGCGCGTAATCCCATTTGGGGCTGACATCAGATGCGTTGTTATTTCGGACGGCTAAAATTATTGTCTCTAGTATACGTTGCCTCTAGTATGGAATTCAAACACACCCTTCATATCAAAACACATGAAGAAAAATTGCTTCACGATATAAATAGGTAGATAGCGATAACACTTCACAAGACGAATCTTCACTTTACTATGTTTAGGACGAAACGTGAGTTAGTGTCGGTTATAAAATTGCTAATTTCAGATGGCAGGTCTGTTGAGCCTCAATCGTGGCCTAACCAGATTAAATATGGCTGCCAATAATTTATCTGGTGAAGCCGAGAGAACTCTTATAAGCGCGCTCGAGCAAAATAAAAAAGTTCTGACAGTTGATTTGAGAAGGACCCGTAAGTGTTGACCGTTAACCAGCCAAATGTGAAATGTCGTTTATGTTATAAAAGAATCATACAGAATTAACATATTCGGTGAACTGAGTGAGCCAACGATTCTGTTAATATATATAAAAAGTAACTTACATTCGGAATCATTTCATTTGGTCCATTCTTATACGTTTAACAAAGAATATTTAAACTAATTGAAACTGGAACTTTGCTTGAAATATATCATTTGGGTAATAAATCATTCCTTTCATAGTAAAGAATGCTATTGACTAGAATTTTTTTTGTCAATTTGATTGAAGACATATCTGAGGGAACTCAAGCTAAGGTAACCGAATTTCTCCAACGCAACAAGAATTTGATTGGCCAAGAGACGGAGCCCAGCGACGAGATCCTGCCGCTGTATCTGGGCGAGCCAGAGTACCTCGTCTGGGAGTACAATCCGAACAATCCTGACTACATTCCTGGGCGTTACCCAGACCGGGTACCGGAAGTATAGTTTTAATTTGTAGTGAATTAATGCGGTTGCGCTGCAATTCAAGTCAAGTAGAACAATTATAATTATCATTATTTTTGCTTACCATTTGATTTTGTTCAACTTCAAGTTTAATTGTATCCTTTGTAATTAAATTATTATTGAAAAATGTTTTTCGTATTAATTTTATGGTTCATTTCATTTTAGGGTTGTGTGTATTAAAAAAAAATTAATTGATATCTGAAAGAAACTTTTATGAAAATTAAATTTCTTGTTGATTTGTCTAATATTATTATAATGTATAAATCGCTAACATACTAAAGTATGGGCTATCAGAAAAACAGTTATTTATGACACAAAATACCTTGTGACATACGCGCAAAATAAAATTCTTAGGTAGCTTTACAAATCATAAAATTAAACGTATTTAAGTGAGTAATTCACAGAAAGTAAAAGTTATTATTTTTAAATATATTTCCGTTATAACTATACGTCAGCTACATAACACGAGAAGCAGCTGTTTCTGTACAATCGATCCGGACCATGCAGCTGACACGATCTCTACAAGCTTTTGAAGAGGCCATCTGAAGTATCCCTTTACAAAAGCCCGTCACCCAAACGTATAACCTTGTAGCCCGTTGATTGGTCTCAAACGCAAGTTTAAACGAACACCAAATACACGAGTTAAATACAATATGATTTTGTTTTTGTGTTTAAGTTTATTAAAGAACAAAATAGGTGGTAATAGAATAAAAAAATATTCTAAAACTTTACTTATATTATTTATATTGCATACTAAATATGGTAATAATTGCAATATATTCAACAAATATGTGCCTGTAAAAGAAATATAAGTACATTGTTCGATACAGATAATAAATATGGCCGCCGCGGCGATTTGATTTGCCTATATTTCTAGAAATAACGATTTCTTGTGTTTGTAAATTTTCTTGCGACATTTAATTGAATTTTAGTATCAATGAAACGAATGAAATGTTGAATCTAATAAAAGGTAACCATTTTTTCCAATCACATTAGATAATAAGATAAAAACCTAAAAAGTGCATTATAAATAACAATATGTATCAAAATCTTGTAACAATCTGCTCTCACTAATAACTACGTAAGCTACATGTAGCATAAATCTGGTGTGGGCATTTAAAAACGATACGACGCATTTCAAAATAAATAAACTATGTAGCACAGTACGATGAAGAGGGATTTCAAATTAATGTACCTTTTATGTTATTATTAAGTTCCAATTTAATTAAAGCCTTATTTCTGTTCGCACTACAAAAATGAGAATTTATCGTCACATCTACGAAAACTCAAACGAACGCCTTTTGTAACCACACGTGACTCGCGACACGTTAGCGACGGTAAGTCGCGGTGAAGTGTTTGTACTCTTCTGTTCGGATACTTTCGCTTTGTTTCACCCAGAGTGTCAACGCAGCATAAAGACGTACGTGATAAATAGCACGAGGACCACGTTAAGGAATCATATAACCGTTTAAAGTTTGGTTGGACGCTCGTAAGAAGTTGGGTCCGTTTTTGTGTTTTTTCACTAAGAGCGTAATGATATAGTTCATGGTAGAAGGCTCGCATTAGCTGTTCTCATTGGTGTGTAGTCTCTAACAGTTATCTGGTAACTAAGTATATAGAAACAGTTCGAATTGTTCATATATTGTATTATTTACAAATGTTAGACAAACCTTGTTAAATTAGCTTCGAGTATAACTACATAAATGAAGTGAACATGATATTTTTTTATGATTTGTTTGTATACAAATTTTTTCAAGTGCAATTTAGTTCGTTTCCTCCCGTTCTGGAAATTATGTTTTATTGTTCTTATTACAGCTTCAAGGTACAGTCCCGTTTTTCTTCAAACTATTTAAATAATAACTCATTAAGATATATTAGGTACGTCTTGTTTAAAAAAAAGTAATTTATAGGTACAAATAAAATGTAAGTGTTTTCATGAATTTAAATTAGGTATAGGATGATTAGTTATAAGCAAAACAAATACGGATTTGTACTAGAGACAAATGTGTGCATATTATTCCGATAAACTCTTAAATGGCATATGATAAAATTGATATTAGAAATGTAATATGCCACATGTGTTCATGTCACACTGGGTGTGACATTACAAAAACCGATAATTTTGTATTATATGTAACAAATATGACGCTAATGTTGTGAATAACAGTGGCGATATTATTTTTATTAATATTTCTCGCGCAAGAATCAGTCATTCCTTGCTAGGTAGGTATTTTTATTTTTCTATTAAATTCATTTATAAGTGGTCTTCTAATAACAAAGTTTCGGTATTTACTTTGTTTTTTAAGTATCTAATAAAATATTTCGGAAATGATAATGTTTTGATTTTTCAATTGGCAGTCGTATAATGATGCCATATTTCTATCGTCATATGTACAGGTAAGTGGCTATCGTTGCCTATGGATTACTTGAGGAGTCGTTTATGCTCCAGGAATGCCTTAAAAGGTAGTTCATTTTTGATTTTATGTGTGCGCGGTAGAAACAAACATATGAACCAAACTATGTATTTCGAAGAGTTCTTGGAAGCACCATCCTAAATAGAACTAATTAAAAAGACGGATTACAGGTATATTCCGCGGCACCCATTAATGCCGCTAAACAACATTCATTTCAAATTAACCCGTAGAGATTGTAGTAGGTACTTCAGAACTGATGACACGGAATTATTAACTTCGACGCTTTAGCGCCTTTCACAAGTCAGTTCAATTCTAAACTAAAATAAAAGTCTATCAATAAATTGAAATATTTCCTCAAACCTCGGAATACAAATTCAGCAAGGGATTCAGAATGCTGAGTAAATGCAACGGTCGCATCTAGTCGTAGGTTGCTTCGTGTGGAAAATGTTGATACTGTATAATACCCGAATTTAGGCGAGCTGTATGACAAACGAAAAATGAAGCATTTTCTTCCAAATAAAAGCATGCAATTTATTTTCTCTCAATCTTATAAGCGCTGTGGTTTTACTATGTTGATTTATCAGACGTATCTACATGATATAAGCCGAATACATGATATATATAATTTAAATAGGAAAGTATTTAATACCATGCCAGATAACTTTATGTACATATATCCTCTGGCGTATATTATGGTCTTATCGCCGTGGGATAATGATCCGTGGAAGGCTGTTTATCCAGGCTGGATGAGGCTAGCTGAAGACAGGACGTCATATCGCTAATTAGAGGAGCCTATGTCTAGCAGTGGCCCTAGAAAGATTGATGGTGATGACCAATATCTTGCTTTTAGTAATAACATTGCTACTTAGCAATGTCTTCTATCGGAAACTTTGATCACACTACTTCACTTTCAGTTCACTTTCGCATCGCTTGAACATTTCGGGCAGGATCAAGTGTTCATAAAAGAGGAGCGAATCTTACGCACTTACACGTTCTTACGCACCAGATGTCGTTGGACACGCGGAATATTAATCGGAATACAATATAACCGCTGGCAAGTTTATGAGAATAACTCACGTTCTGAACGCCGAATCGGTGAATTTCTTGAATATATTACGAACCTTTTATAGGTTTAATAGATAAACTTATTTACAGCGTTACCATATAGTAGTGCTTTTCAAATTTAGCTTTGACATTTGCTCAAAATGTATCATGCAACTTAATACTCTGGAAAGTTTGTTAAAAGTGTGCCAATTATGAAACACGCTAACAAACTTCGCATAGCATTTCTGCATCCACCTTTTATATTCTTGAAATTGCAACGAGTTTTAATTGGCATCGGCTACTTTTATGTATTTTTTTAATGTTGTTAGTACAGAGATTTACAAGATAGATACTTACTAATTGGACTAGTGATACTAACAGTCCCGATCCTGTTGTTTTGTCACCTATGAATATTAATAAACCAACTAATATTCTTATTCACACTTTATTATCACAGCGGCGGCCATTTGTGGCTGTTGCGTTCCCTTTTAGTACTCTCTTGTCCAAAAAGACAGAATTATTGAGAATGAAACGTATTAGGATTCTATATGATGAACATAAATCCATTATTAGTACAAAAAGTGGTTTTTTTAACGTCGGGGAAAATGCATTGAGGCATCCCGC
>DWQQ01000606.1:0-10941 GCA_018244775.1 Oxynetra roscius flavomaculata
CACTAGGCCCAGGAGTCCCACATAACCACCCTGAAGCTCCCCCTAGGGTGGTATGCATAAAGCATTTCCCCAGCGTTACCAAAGAAAAATACATCAAGAGTATAATTTGGTTTGTTAGATTTTACCTTAGATCATGTTAGATAAATTACCAACAGCTGAGCGGTTTTCATTCGATATGTCGTACTTATATTGTTATTTGTCGTTTACTGTATAGACGAGACGAGTGGCAAAATGATAACTAATTTTTATACCTGATATTAATTATTGAATGTAACGTTAAATTATGTCCTTGCTGATATTTCAATATAAGATGAAAGTTCATTTATGTAGGCGATGAACACTGGAATATAATTACAACTATTTATATATATATAGAGATCAGATTATTCTTCTTTGATGAGATTAATCTACTGATGAGATTATTCTACTTGCAGTACCTCAGTATCTAAACAGTACACATCATTAGACTAATGAAGTTTTCTAAGTGCGCGATATATAAATAAATATCTTGGAACTTTTTACGCCAATCTGATACCAATTAGGCACTTCAGCAGTGCCTGATTTGTCTGCACTAGACAACTGATAAACTACATACGCAGAACAAATACTTGCATGCTCAACACACAAATACTTTTTCTGATTGGCAGGCTTACTAACAATTGCACTAATAGACCAGTCGATGATCGTAAAAGTAAAATTCTCTCGAATGAATATCCCTGTTTCTATGACAACACTATGAGAACAGGTGTATGATTTCTACGCAAAAATTCATTCACTTGTAATCTGTGTCATAGTTTTGTAAATAAGCTGGCGTTGTTTAATAAAATGTAATGATGGAAGCACGTGCGACACGACGTCCGTTCAAGGTTTCCTCCCACTGACGTCCACTAACAACGGTTTTTATAAAACAAAATCGAATAACGAAACGTATTCATCATATTTACTTAAATATATATCTGATGTTTCAATAGTAAGAACTGATTGATACCAAATAGAATATTAAAAAAATAACGAAAATTCCGGAAAATTTACAGGCATTCAGAATACTCCCTTACTCTTTGCTCCCTTACTCCTTGCGAGGTGCTGGTCCAATTATGCAGAGCTGAATGCCAACCTTCGTTAATTGGAAAGGCACTTCAAGATGCGGAAGAATGAATGAATGAAGATCCACAAATAAAAGGTACGATTGTTTTTTCGTTTCAGTTTTAAATTATTTCATTGTTTACCAAAATAACTACGAATATAGACTATAATTTGAGGATTATTCACTGAAAACGATATTGCAAATCGACCCCAAGACAGCACATGTCGAAACGGTCTTGTAATTATTGCACAACTGGTCCGTGGATGTTTCCGGGTACATGTCGCTTTGTTTACTCCGTGTTTTTCAAATTTACGTCTATTTCGAGACGTCGCTATGACAGTCTGCCTGATAACGGTGACAGCCTGACGTTTGAAAGAAGAGGAGATTCTTTCCGACAGTCCCGTTAAATAGCACATTACGCGTCCATTATGTTGCGACCACACTAATTATCATTTTATTGTTTTGCGATTTTTAAACTAACTTGTATTCAGTGTAGGTAATAATTATATATAATTAATATTATTAATAGCATTGTTACTGTCAAGTAGCTACTGTATAGAATAGAATTTAGTAGTAGCTGATAAATTTGTCAAGCAAATCTATTAAGTACAATAACTAAGTTTAAATGCTCCAATATATTTATTCCTGAATTGTCAATATTTTTGTTATTTTTTTAGTATCCGTCTATTAAATTTTTCTTAATTTAATTGTCTAGTTATTTTATTTTTCCTGGTCCAATTATTAATTCGTAAATTTCCAATTTTTTATTGTGTATTTATTTTATTTTTTAGTGTATAATTAATTTTTTGTACCTTCACCACGTTATTTACGTTTTCGAATAGCTATTTATTTTTATTTTATCTGTTAATTGTCTAGTAAGTTTGTTACACCTGCTCCATGTTAATAATTCATGAATTCCCTATTTATATGATTTATTTATTTTATTTGTTAATTGTATACTTAATTTGTTTTACCTGCAACCCGTCGTTCATTTGTGAATGGTGTGTGTAATTTCCGTATTGACTCACAAATAGCAGTTGTGGAAATTTTTCTCGCAATATCTTTTCGTATTCGCAAGAAATATTTTCATAGCAATAACGGGAGTCGTGATTACATAATAATGAAACGCCCCCACAATAACGAGATTGGTACTTAAGTTTCCAAACAGTATGGAAACCACAAATGGCTTAACCCAATTCTTTGTACACACATCATATAAATTGTTATAACGTTCTTAAATATGTTATTTTGAGCAACGGAATGTTTTGTTTACGTAATATTTTATCAAATATCCAGCCTAACTCATATCGGCCCAATTTAGCTCCATACAGTATTAAATTTAAGACTGAATTTAGTATAAGCCCCTTGTAACTGGTAAACACTCCTGTCAAAATTTGTTTTCCCATGACTTCTTTTTAGCAAAACATTTGATTCAGGGTAATTATTATATTTATTGAAATAAATATACGCGCTGTATTGCTTCTAAATATTATGCTTTCTTTTATAATATTATTTTTATGGCCTTAACATAATTATTTTTAAAATATATACACAAGTATTTTCATATTATATAGTTAGTCATCAAATGTATCTCGCTATAGATCGTTACCAAATGTCTCGCATTATTACAAATGTACGTACATAAATTTTATCACGCCTGTTTCTCATGGGGATAGTCAGAGACAAACAATTTATACTGACCAATCAAACTTGTTTTCACACTTCGACTTTCATCAAAATTGTCTATTAAATGTTCTCTTGAGCTAAACTTTTACATATGTATCAGAATATTAATTTAAATATTGTATATGTCTAACTCACACCCTAGTAAATAAGTTCCACGGGGAACTCAAGTTAAGCGTCTACTTATATATCCTTAAAAGTTTTAAAATGATTTAAACAAAACATAGTTACATTAAAATATAAATTTCATAAGAATTAAGTGTAAATATTTTATGTATTACATAAACGAGATACGCGCTCAAAAGCTCGAAGTATGGCGCCCACGTGCGTAATAATAATAATAATAATAATGAAATTTGAATCAGATAACGTACGTTAATAGAATACGACCTTTATAACGAGAGTATGATCTTGCTATCGCTCATAATGCGCGATAGTGACTTTTATCACTATGTAGGTACTCTCTGAAATGATAACAGCGGAGCAGGACCCTGGTGACTCATTCTGGCCGCTTCACAAACGGCCCTTCGATCATTGAGGGCATCCATTTCTATAACCGTCAATAGGAGAGGGAATTTCTATTAATGCGTGGACAAGACGTCGCTCTCGTTCTATTTATGTCAACTATGCTTGCTTTTGAAACGAGGATTTTGTAACTTGTGTATGAATGTATGTAGTCTTAATAATTTTGAACCTATATACTTATAGGTTTTTTTTTATTTTATAATATTAAGTTCCCCAACGCAAATATGAATATGATATTTGAATGTACCACGGCTGAGAATGGAATGATTATATCGGAAATCGCTCTCTCAAGACGATGAAATTAAATCATTTATATTACACAAAGAACGTGAAAAGTAATATTTTTCGTATTAAAAGAGTCTCTCATTTAGAGCGGGGCCCACATAATGTAACAAAATATGACCTTTCACTTCTTTTTGTGGCACACATGTTTTCTCGTACCGCTTTATATGTAAAATTAATTAAACGAAATATTTAGCTCGGCATTATATTATACCTCTCTACATTAATGGTCTATTTGAGATGTTTCAAAGATGTGGTATATGCATTGAAGGCTAATTAGAGAGACTTCGTGGCTCATAACCGCAACTTCCCATACGCTTCAACTGGAAGACAACAATGCATTTTTGCTTAAATGCAAACACAAAAATAAATCGCATGTAAACGCATCCCTCGCACGGGAATATCTTCAAGAAAGAAGCCTTCAACTGAAAGATAATCAATGCAGATAACTCAAGAATAATTCCGAGTATTTTTTTATCTACTCGTATTTAGTCTTTAGTGAATCACCTTTAACTAGATTTCGTAAAGGACTTAATGCCTAGAGGCATTATTTCCTAATCGCCCCAGGGTGGTGGCGAGAACATGTGGTCCGTGCTAAAATAAATATACGGGACAAACGACTTAAAAATATTTGCTCTAGGAGAAATAATATTGGCAATAATAACTCTATTAAAAAGAACAATATTTACTTTGGTTTGTATCACTTTAATACACATATGTAACGATATGTACTTATATGAAAACGCGATGTCCTTTATTTAGTACTCAAAAGCCTGTGTTTAATTTCGGACTTGAACTTTAACGTTACTATGATTTAGTTGCATTTAAGCGAGAGCTTCCGCGATATAACTGACGTGTTTATAATTACTTTTAAGGACGTGGCTTATAAATCTCGCATATCTGTTAATACAATAAATCTCTAAGCTTGCATACATTGCCGCTTTTCCATATCGTTTTGAGTACGCCAATTTTACTCCATTTAATTATATCCAAATTTCCCTACACAATATGTAATTCCTTCAAGTCCAAATTCACTTCGAATAATTTCACATGTAGCTATCTGTGATTACAGTGTAATAATAAGAGACTTATTAAATTACTCACTATATTAAAGATTCCTTTGACGCTATTAGTTCCAGGAACACGATAAATCAAAATGTCCACTCAACGAGCGTGTCTCTTACGAAACCCGGCTATTCGTTCCATCGTTTCCGCGTATAGACCGCCAGAGAATATTACAACGTGAGAATGGTGTTTTGTTTCACCGATGAGATAGTCATCTTCATGTAATTATATTAAAAGCGAATAACGAATCACGTAAGCCGCGGCTTGTCGTCAAGTCTGTAAATTCGATTTGAATTAAACACCAACCGTTCGCAATCTTTTTCATTAAATTGATTATCTTTGAAAGAGGTGAAAAAAAAGTAGTGGTTAGTGAACCTAGCTAGGGTCACTAACCACTACCTAGGGTCAGAAGTATTTATGCTGTCTGGTAAAACATATACATATAATATATTGTATATACATAAACTACCTATGCAACAATGGTAATATATGAGTATACATATGTATATGTTACCATAGATAGGTATATAGGGAGTTTGGTGTCAGGTGGCCGCGATGTGCCTAGATATAATTATTGAACTCTTTAATATTCTCCTGTCTCTTTCTTCTCACTAAATAACATTTTTCATATGCGTATAAATAATAATAAATATTTCATCTTTCCTTTTCAGTTATAATGTTTAGCGCATAACTAATATTTATAAATTTCTTGCGTCTTGCATAATGGTGTAAAAGTTTGCGAGCAGAAAAATTACGTGTTTTTCCCCGTAATGCAATATTTTTCATGCGAAATAGAAAATTAGGCCAGCACTACATCGCTAATTGATATTCCATAAACATAACGATCACTTATGATTTTCAGCAAAACTCTCTGAAAATTCTGTTAACACATAAAATCATATTGAAGGTGGTAATGCTAAGTAGAACTCACTTCTGAGAGTTCAACTCTCGGCCGAGAGTTTGAGTGAGAAGTTCAGAATACAGTAACAATGACTACTGCGAAGTGTGTTTGTAATATAAAAAAAGAGTTTTTCACATTTAATTACATTTGTCACATTTTACGTTTAATTCACAGGGACGAAGAGGTATCTTGTGAATTGGCTCTCTTTCATATTTTATCTATGTGAGTTTCAATAACTGCTTATCTACGCACGCCCTGCTACACTTTTTATCGTGCTATGACATAAGAAATAAAATAGGTTTCAATTAAACAATTTTAAACAATATTTTAAATATGTAACAAGTCCTAAAATAAATTTACCAAATAATCAATATCTCATTACAAATTATTGATTGTTTATATTTACTACTTCAATTTACAAATTTAGCAGTTGTTATTAATTAGGAATTGAATCATTTTTAATAAATGTATTTTATACTAAACCTAATGAAGTCACTATCCACTACTATTTCGTTCTGTCCCAATTTCGAGGGATGTCCTATTAATTATTTATATAAAATAGGTCTTCAATGAAATAAAAAACAAAAAACAAACTATCCACCAGACTCTCCCGCTATTCAAATGAAATGTTTCGTCGTTTCGAAATACATATGTAATTAAATATTAGTAAATGAGGTAACCGGCGGTCAAAGACAATGTCGAAGAATGGACAAGTATTTGTCACTTTGGGAAATTCGTTTTTTGTGTAGACATTTTGGGTAATTAACCGTTTGTGGTCAACGGTGCCAGCTGGGGCGAAATCCCGTGTTACAGTTTGAAGGGTATTATACAGATGCATTTGATCTTTGTGCTGGGCAATTTCGTCATCACCCGTGTTCTTGCTGACATGAGTCTCCTCTCATAATGAAAAGGAAGAAGGCCATAGTTGAAAACGCGGACCAAGCATGAATTGGTAAACTCCAGAAGCCTTTAAGAGCATTACAACGATCTCTAAGGTGTTAAGATGTATAAATTGCCTCATAATGTTTTTCTTCACCGTTGAAGCAAATGATGATATGATATCTATAGCCTATAAAATAGCTAAGCTTCGAAAATTGGAACTAAATATATCGTTTGTCTCGTGTCTCTACTGTATCAGCGGCTGTTCTGTGACATTAACCTGTCGGTAAAGCAGCAGCGGCGAGCGTCTCGATGTTGCCGGGCGAAGTCCGACGCTTTACGAGTCGACGAATTTATGAGTTCGACAGCAACTTTATCAGGTTTGATAATACACCTATATAAAAATGTCATAAATTAAATTATTAACCAAACGATATCGATAATTTTGTATCTTTTTATATCTGAATTGCGTTAAAAACTTTAAGCTCTTGCAAAATTTGGTTTTGGATTATTAAATGTCAAAAAAATAATATGTCCAAGGGTTGAGAAATTGTCGTGTTTATTACAAACATTGAATATAATTAGATTTTTTTTTGCTATCGCCTGATGTTGTGTTATCACCTGATGGTGAGTGTTCACGAAGATATGTATGTTCAAATTTCTTATACAGTGTCTTTATCCATATAATTTTCTTGTGGAAATTAACAACACTGAGAACGTAATTCACATAATACGAACAGTTCTATTGTAAAATGTAAGATGTCATAGCATACGCATAATATTTTGAAAAAACAAAACTAAATATTTCAAGTACATCAATACTATGTTGCGTCACAAACTGTCAAGTGCTGGTAAGGTGAAGCCGTAGAAGACATAGTCGCCTGGATAAGATATGAAGGTAACAAAATTACAGTAAATAAAATATAAATCTTGTCGTCTATCGCTTTTGTTATTTATAAAGGACTATTGAATGAATTAAATTATAATATACTTACTAGTTGGTATTTATAACAGTCTATGGAAAATTCTCGATACATTCTAGATACATACAACAGTTGCACAGAATGTTTTGGCTATGTGATGAAGGCCTACTTATCATAAACGAATTTATAAATAAGCCTCGGACGTAGAAAAACCTTATAGTTTTCCTTCAATGAGTAATTTTAAATTAAATTTTTATTTTTTATCTATAAAAAAAAAGTTGTGCAAAATGTTTTGATTGTGTTCTCATGGTCGACCTCGATCCGAGTCTGCCAGCCTTGTCATCGGCTGGATAGGTCCATTCATAATGTCCACGGTATCGATACTGGTTTTGTTTTGATACTAATGTCGCAACTACAATAATATAATGTTCAAATTAAATCCAGTATTTTTAAAGACGTGTCATTGTCATTGAATATGTTTGGAGGTTGAGACTTTTCAAAGAGTCCAACATGAAAACGCTTTGTCAATGTCAAATTAAAATGTTTGTCCCATTATGCTTTCACACATGGTTCATCCGATCGAACTTTAAACATCAGATATACATGTAATGTTGTCCGACTTATGCATGTTGTTAAATATATGAATGATGTCAGAACTATGTATGTATGAATGTATTTGTTTCAATGCTATTTTGTTGACAAGGGTTAATTTCCATCCGGAAGTTACGTACACGCGGCTCGAGTAGGCGGCCATAACAACACTTCCAATGAAATGTGTCCACAGTCTATATATAATTTTTGTCAATCGGAAAATCTTCGAATCTCATAATGACGTAATGGCTTTACGTTTTAATTATATCCATTCATTTCCAATTATTTCGTCAATATTATTTCGCTCGTAATGGTGACAATGATGGTTGCGGGAAAATTTTCAATTTCGAATAAAAAATGCGCGCGGTCATTGAGCGATGCGTATTTCGGTGATACGTGATCTAGATTTTCGACTGCTAACTAAACTTTTCTATCGCCTATAACTTAATACGCTAAATAGATTATGTTTATACCTCATTTTTATGCCATTAAGGTTTGTGTTTTAAATTTCAATATGGCAACAAAATTAGGAATCAATTCGCCTCAGAAATTCTTTGTTGATTAAATTCATTCATGATAATATTGCGGTGAGTTGATACGTGGTTATGTAACAAGAGAGGAATTAATGTTCGCTAGATTCTTAAAGATTGAAATATTTTCATAATTATAGGTAATATGTGCGTATTACAAGTATTTTAATTTAATTAATAAATTATCCAGATTTAGACTCTGACTATTATTTAACGTAAAACCATTTTTTCATGTAAAGCAATGTGTTGAATGCGAGGTTTTATCAGTTCGATCGTGTTAAAGTTAACTACAATTTGTACTGAATTGAGACAGCGCCGTCTTGTGACAATAATAAGAACTTTCGAAACATCCAATCACGTGCGCCGACGCACTCACGGTCGAACGCGAGTTGCTCGATATCGAACGCATGAAAAACTCGATCAACACATTCAGCAAAATCCGTAGTTATTTAAAGGTTTTTAATTAGTTGTATAATATAACATTATTAATATCTCATATAATGTTTATATCTCACCATAGTCATAAAGCGACGAGAAATATTAGTAACGTAGGTACAAATTTATCAAAATATATATGTACATACATAAGTTATGGGCATACGCCATATCTGTATTTCAGATATAAGTAGTGAGTGCCTGTTATTTCATCATAGGTATTTATTAGCCAAATAAACAGAGTGCACGCAACGATTCCGTCCACGAGGAGACTTTCAATTACGTTGCAGTAGTGCAGTATGCCAAGTGCATTATTAGTTTGCATATGCGCCAATACAACTAACTATACAGATAGTCTCTGAAAACAAAGAATAACAAGGACGATTTATCGTTAAGTGGTCCCAATATAAAATAATACGTCACGGTTTTCGAAACTGAATAATTATTTAAAATCGATTTTATTTAAATTGATACAACAATTACATTCAGTTGTAAATGTTAGGTAATGTTAACGATATTCCTACTATTACGATAGTAAAGATCGATTCTATTATTGATTCGTTCATTCATTATCTTCTATAAGTAGAAGTTTTACATTTATATGATTCTAGGGATCGAATAGTTCAACTACATATCCACGTATCATTAATCCGCCCGCCTTCGCTGGTCGGTCAGAAGTTAATGATTTTCATCTGATTTTCGAATCATACGTATATGTTAGAAGTTAATCTCGGCGATCTGTTTTTCCGTAATTAAAAACAGTTAAGATATATACATTATGTATATAAAAAAATCTTTGATAAGCACGTTCTCTATGTCGTAATGTATTTTTTAGTTTCATCCAAACCGTATCGACTATTATTATAATGTCCGCCCGGCGCAATTAAATACGATTCTGGAATACTTAGACATAAATTTCGCTATAAAAATTATAATAAACTGCCAGATCTAAACTTAATTCCAGGCGAATGCGATTTTACTCAAGGTCTTAATTTTATATTAATTTTAATACGCGTTTAGTTTCAGACGTGCGTATTTATTCCTTACTATGGTTTTTGTTTGTTTTATGTTGCGTGTTTTAAAGTTATCTTAGCATTTGAGAGATGGCCACACGAATTTATCTGCTCAGCCCAAAAATGTACTAGCACATATTTCTATCAGCGTGAAGACCGCCTTCTAATCTTGATACCACCATGTCACGATTAGAAGGTGATGAAGAATAAATAAATAATTTATTTCTAAATACTCAGACATACTTATAATCCTGCTTTTGGTCGTATTTAATTATTGAAATATGACGAATATGATAAAGAATTCGAGACCTAAAGTACTGAAATATATGTTACAATTACAAATAATCACAACATTAGTAATAACAAACAGCACATCTCAAGGACGCTCCGCGGAACTATGACTGACACGTGAATCATTGAGAGCGGTTCGCGGAAACTCGAAGCATAACTACACTGTCGCCGGGGCCGGAGGTCGCTCGTCGTGAATGAAGATCGTAAGGCCTCGACCTTCGCGCTGCTATTGGCGGTGCAAATAAAAGTGCTCGGCTATTTTAATTAACCATCTCAACTAGTGAGGCGCGGATATTGAACCCGAATGTACGAGTGACTAGCCTCTCACTGCCGCGAAGTGCTCTGAGATTGATGCCAAACAAAGATATGTATGTACGTGAAATAATAAAATTAGTCTTCTTACAGTTTCTTTGGGATTAATCGAAATTTAACACGATTATAAATACAATACGGCGATATATTGTTCATTGAATGTATTTTATTTTTTATATTAAATATATTTTTAAATGTATTTTGTTTTAACATTAAATACATTGGTAGGTAATGATTTATTTTTTTATCGTATATTATTTGCATTTCACTAAAGTGTCGCGTTGATGCGATAAAAAATTAATAATTATTTATAAAGAAACGTAATCTTAATTATTATTGGAAAGTAGGTGTATAAATCGGCAAAGCTTCTTATTTGCAAAGCCCTTATGCCTTATGCCCATTCTGTTTGATATAAGACTTGAGTGAT